>BLSH010169284.1:155171-165504 GCA_018402905.1 Glandirana rugosa | reverse complement strand
TCTTGAAAATGTAGGAAAAAAGGTCCCTGCTTCATTTTTGAAAACTGTGGCCCACACGGAAACCGCAAGTGCAGTGCGGTTCCCAGTGCAGGAAGCGACTGATGCGATTTCAACTCCGTACGGGTGCCATTAGGATTAAAAGCATCCACATGCATCTCCTGAATGGCAGCCTGTTTTTCTGTGTGGATGGTTGCAGCTGCGGGTGCAGGGCAGATGCTGTCCCACAGCAGCAATCACCTGCACAGGTGTGAACCTAACCTTAGGTAGGGATGCTTGTTGTTAGAAAGTGACAAGTACTAAGTGGTGGACCTGCTAAGTTTGTACAGTCATCATGATAGATGATTATGGTGTGTGATCCCTGACCATGGACTCCAGAAGAAGTGTTCCCATGTCCATGTGATGTTGATCAGATTGGATGTCTTGTAGATTGAAGTGGGGGATCACCATGAGGGGGGCATCTCCATGCATTTAGAAAGTTGCTGGCAGTGTTCTGTAGTGTGTGGAGGAGCAAGAGCGTAAAGTTTGCCCTGTCAGAGCTCCTACCTGTATGTCATCAGAAATCCATGTCCAGTGTGTGGAAACAAATGACAAGCCACAGCAGCAAGAATAACGCGGTCAGCAGCATCCAGGGAGCAGCCATGTGTGCCTCTGTGTGACTCCGCCACTTTGCCGATCCTCCAATCATCACTCCCCTGCTGCTCCGCCCTCTCCAGCGCTGTGTCCCTGGCTCCAGAGCCTCTGGTCATCTGTCATCCTCGGCTCTCCTCTCCGACACACTGAGCACCTGTTAGCAAGCTAGGGCTGTCACTTCAGCCAGACAAGAGGCTAATCGGCTGGTGTGTGTGGCTGGCAGGCGGTGTGGAGCATCGGACTGGGGGAGGAGCAGGAGGGGGAGAAGATGGCGGAGGCGGGACTGCAGGAGAAAGCTTTGCACTGGACAGGCCAGCCCCGCTGCCACACATGATCCCATTCACCGAATCACAGGGCACCGGCCGCCCAGCCTGAGACTGAACATGGCGGCCAGAGAGCAGAGACACAGGAAATAGTGATTAGGAGGACGGAGCCGAGAGTGACACACACTGGAGCAGGATTTCGCCCCCCTAAATGTTGCGCCCGGGGCCATGGCCCCCACCGCACCCCCCACGCTACGCCACTGAATGGAAGTCAGCAGAGCTGTGTCTCATTCACTAAGCTCTGGAGCAAATTCCCCTCCAAAGTCAAACTCAACAGCCTATTTGCTGTCAGTAAATCAATCCTATAGAGCTTAAATAGTAACAATAGCCAATCTAAAAAATACACATGTAGTAAGCTGTGATGCCAAAATGATCTCATTTCTCCTCTCACATCGAAAGTTAACCCTTTTGGTGTAGGAGAGGAGGGAGCTATAAGGTCATTGTGACATCAATGCTTTGTCCATGTGCACAATTTAAGCTCTATGTCTGATGTTAGTGCATCACTCTGCCTTGAAAAGGGACCCTGAAAGATGCTGAAACACCAGCCTTTGATGCTTGTTATGTGCATAAAGAACAATATTATCACTAAATCGAGGTATGCGGGTTAAAGATCCTTATTTTTCTATGGTTACATAATGGTGCCATCCACCAATTCACTACAGCACCCTGCATGAACTGTAGGCAAGCCTGCAAGGTATGTGATTGAAACAATACAACTTATCTCCCCAGTCTTCTGTTTGTCACCATAAGGAGATCTCAATGGCTAAAATATTGGTCTACGGAACAGCAATGTAATAAATGCTTGTTGCCCATGCCTTTTGATGGTGAATGTCTTTTTTGTGCTTTGCTGGACATCACTGGATACTAAATGTATGTGTGGGACCTGAAGCCCGGGGATTTCTTAGAGATCTGGGAAGGATGAACTCTGCAATTCTGGGTCCATGTTTTGAGAATCCCCAACACACTAATTGGACAGGTGTGTTGGGCTATTAGAAATGACCTGACTAGGGTTGTAGGAGATTGTTGCCAGGAGTCAGTCAAAGGGCTCCACCTAGGAGAGACAGGTGGGAGCCAGAGCAGCAAGGGGCTGCAATTTATGTGCACAGAATTATATATGAAATTTTTTGGAGACAGACAAAGGCCCTAAAGGGTAAGGCCAGAGCAGGTTTACTGCATGTGTAAGCCAGGAGGCTGAATGTGGATTTCTTTGGATGGAAATGCTGAAAGCCCCTGCGAGGGAAACCTGTTGATTTTGATTGTTTGGAACTTTGAATAGGAAAAGCCCTTAAAAAAGAAGAAAAGCAAGTGGCTGTGTCCTTAAAAGCTCTATCATTTGAAGCTAGTTCTCACATTACCCCAGCAGAAGAAGCCTAAGCTTAAATTGGAAAAAGACACCCTTATGTTTCTCCCAGGATTCTCCAAAGCCAAGCCTAAGCAAGAAGCCCAGTACAAGCACCATCTATGAGCCTCTTAATCCTCTATGCATGCAGACAATTCCTCTTCAGCATCAAGGGATGCCCCATCAGAATTTTTGATTTTGTGGTCCTTCCTCTGTCTTGAAAAATCATTAACTTGGATGCCAGCCAGAAGGGCAGGGAGGAGTCCTAGACACATTGTAGATGCAATGGACTTGGTCCACAGAATAATCTAATCTCCTGATCAACATTCTGGAGCTCTGAGAGATTAGAACATCCTAAATGAAAAGCTATCATATCAGAATCTAGTCTTATAACGCAATGGCTGCGGCGTTCACCATTCACCGGGAAGAAACCAAAAGTCTTGCTGCAGCAAGAGAGATAGAAATTATTCTATCCTTGGCAGAACTCCATGTTCCAGCCTTAACATCTGTTCACAATCAGATGTGGACATTTGGTAGGCAGATTATTTCATCTAGCAGTGCACAGACTTGAAGAAGTGGTCCCTACACCCAGAAGTGTTGTAAAACCTTTGTCACAAGTGGGGGACACAAGCTGTGCACTTCCTGGCTTCTAGGTTCAATACCAAATGGTGCCGATATGTTTCCAGTTGAAGAGATCCTCTTGCAGAAGCAGTGAATTCTGGTGGTTCCATGGGATCAGTGCAGCTTGATCTATGCCTTTCCACCTCTGAAACGCCCTCCTATTTTTCTTTGCGGACTCACAAAAGAGGGTATCCCATGATCCTCATAGCTCAGGCAGATGTGGTATTCTGACCTGATTAAACTTCCAGCATTCACTCTGTGGGTTCTTCCAGATAGGCCAGATCTCCTATCTCAAGATTCATTTTATCACCCTGCTTTGTGGGCTTTCGAGTTCCTCTGGTGCTAGGAAAGAAAATTTCACCTCAGGAAATACTGCATGGAACGAATTTCTACCTTTTTGCAATCTACTTTAGATCAACATTTGGACTTGAATACATCAAAGAACTAATCCTGGCCCTTGGAATCTTGTTTTAACCACTTCAGCCCCAGAAGGATTTCCCACTTTAGGACCAGAGCACTTTTTGCGATTCAGCACAGCGTCGCTTTAACTGACAATTGTGCGGTCGTGCGACGTTGTACCCAAACAAAATTGACATCCTTTTTTCCCACAAATAGAACTTTCTTTTGGTGGCATTTGATCACCCCAGCATCACTTGTGATCACCGCTATAAACAAAAAAATTGCGACAATTTTGAAAAAAAACAAAACAATATTTTTTACTTTTTGCTATCATACATGTCCAAAAAAAAAAAAAAAAAAAAAATATATATATATATAAATGAATTAATTCATCAGTTTTAGCCGATATATATTCTTCTACATATTTGTGGTAAACATTGCCACATTTATAAACCATGAGAATTAATTTATGGCGTTTTTACTATTTTTTTTTTTTACTAGTAATGGTGGTGATCTGCGATTTTTATCGGGACTGCGATATTGCGTCAGTCATCTAGTATGATACGTGTGCACATTTGGCCCAAGGATATTAATAGTCGAAAAAGTCCTTGATCTAAATGTTGTTCGATATCAATGCAGTAGTGGTCCAGTGGGTATGTGGATGGTTGAAAATGACCGTGATTCCGATCATATAGATCATGTCATATAACCCCCCTCGCACTAATGTCTGTGTCCAAACAACAAAGAGGACGTCCCAGTCCTTCGATTATTCCACTCAGTGCACATGACAGTTCCATAAAAAGGTAAAGAAAAGTACTTATCTGGTTTGCTGGTTCTACACACTCTCCTCAGTGCAGGGATCCGGACAGCATAATATCCATGGATGTTTGCTGTGCCATCAGGGTCAAAAAAGCTTCAGAAGCATGAGAGGGTGAAGAAAGCCGACCGTGAGGGGAATCCTGGGGATAAGGGGGGGGGGGGGAGAGAAGAGGCGAAACCTGACCGGTTTCATCAGTCCTTGCCGGCTGCATCAGAGGTCCTTGGGTCCTGTGCCGATCTGATCCCACCAGGCTGGACGCCGAGTTTAAATGGCTGCTTCTTCTCTTTCCTGTCTGGTCACACATGTGACCTGGAAGTGACAAGTATTGTAGTGGCCTTCTACATTCACACAAAAGAGAGAATTCTTCCTGGAATATCTCAATTGGTCACTAGAGCTCCCATTGAAAAAGCTAACTCAAGCTAAAAGACGTCTCATTGCCTGGAATGTGTGTGTGTTTCAATCTTTAATAAGATGGAAATATTTCCAAAAAACATTTATGTAAAGAAAAATTGGTTACATTCGTCACACCAGTCTATCATGCGCATGCCGAAGGGAATAAAAATATTGAATGAAAAAAATCGAATGAAAAAAAAAAATTGAGAGCAATAATAATAATGGAGACAAAAAGGGAGGAAGGATTTGTGGTAGCCCAGCTGGTCCTTGACTTGGAAAGTTCAGGATTTCAAGAATGGGACAAAGCTTAAGCTATCATTCAGACCTGGGGCTTTGGTGGCCTCCAATTCCCAAATCCATCGGGTTTCGTGTTGGAGGACTACCTGATTGGAGTGTCCTCCCTTTTTACCCTGATGTACCACTTCCAGGACCCAACACCTAAGGCATCGTGGGTCCCGGTTGTGCTGCAGGCAAACATGCCTGGCTATTGGGGCCTTCAGGTGAAAGGTCTGGATCTCATAAATGTGCTCCTGAAACCTTTTACAAAAGAGTCTGATAGTTTTGCCCACGTAAAAAGATTTACAGGAGCACAAAATCACATAGATAACTCCCATAGTGCTACAGTCTGCCCATTGTCTACATTTGAGGATCCTTCCAGTAGGTGATTGAAGGGTATCACCCTCAATAATGTAGGGGCAAACATCACAGCCTCCACAGCGAGTCCTACCTGGACTGTTGACATATGTGGGAGGTCTCCAAGAGACATCACTATGAACTAAGAGGTCACCCAATGAGCGAGCTCTTCTGAATATTAATTTGGGGTCCTTGGAGATAAACTTACTGGCAGAATTGTCCTCACTGAGAAGATGCCATTTGGTGGAGCAAATGCTCTTGATCCTGTCTACCCTCTGTGTGTACTGCAAGGATAGTCTAGTGACATCCCGTGGCCCCTTTCTCTCCTTCCTCTGTCCAAAAATCAGTGTCTCGCTGTCGCTATCCTTGGCTCTCCTATATGCTTTAGTGAGACATTTTTTATGATATCCCCTGGCCAGGAATCTTTGTTTAAGTTTTTTTTGCCTCCTGCTCAAATTCAACTTCATTTGAGCATTTCTACATGCCCTCAGATATTGTCCCGTTGGGATGTTCCTGATCAATGCGTTGGGGTGGAAACTATCAGCACGTAGGAGGCTATTGGTTGATGTAGGTTTCCTAAACAACTTTGTCCTAAGGTGACCTTCACTGTACAAGACAATGGTCAGATCAAGGAAAATGACCTTCCATTGGTCAAATTCACACATGAAACTTAGATTGTAAGGGTTGTCTGCCAGTCATTGTACAAAGGATCGAAGTTCCTCTTCGTTACCTGACTACAAAACCAAGACATTGTCGATATACCTGTATCAGGATAAAACGTACCAGTATTAAACTCTCCTAGTGGAGTAACAATTTGACAGCAGTTGCGGGGAACCAATGGGTTTTTGTGTTTTTTACTTTTCTGTTAACTTGTTTAGATGTACTTGGTATTTGTACATTGTACACATTGCAATTAACTTTAAACTGAACTGAAAGGTGTATCTAATCAAATTCTGCTCCTCTCTCAGATTTTGCTGTTACCAGTTTCTACCAATTTGAAATGTACATTGCATTTACAGTAGTGATGACTAGTTAATTGGTGTTAGGGAAGGGTTTGGGTTGACTAGATTAGAGGCCAGGAGAAATTGTTCATCCAGTAAATAGTTCAAGGTAAGTGCTCTAGGTATCAGGGTCTAGTGACACCAATGTGTCTTATATTCAAAACTAAAACATTCTGATTCAACACATTACAAACAGATCCTGCAAATTAATGGTATTTTTGGCGGGGGGGAGGTGAAGAAACAAAAAAAGTTTTTTGCTGTGTAACGCTAAAGACTGTATTATAGACCATACCTTTTAACTTTATTGGGAGGTTGTGGTTCATTGCACCCAATGCCTAACAATCGGTGCTTTGCACCTCCCTAATAGCTATGAAACCATTTTGGTCCATTTGTTTATCTGCATTGATCTATATAACTCGTGTGCTACTTCCCATGTGGGGTGCTTTTGTATCCTATATAATGCACACCTCTATTTTCAGGTGACTCCCAGAAGTGTTGTTTATTTTATATTTTTTTTTTTTGTATTATGGCTGTTGGTATGTAAGCACCATTTGTATATGACATTTTGTATGCATAAACTTATATTGAACATGAATGGTATTTTCTCTTCTCAGGGCACATTTGATAAGCAACTGGAAAAAGATTTCTGAGAAGCCCAAAAAAGGTACTGTGCAGCATATTGGACTGTTCAGTAAATTATCTATAGTTCTTACTTTGTAATAATTAAATAATGAAACTAGAAAAAACAGTACTTATAGGCCCCATTTAAAATTGTGATTAAGGGATTCCTGGGGTAATATCCTGCAGATATCTGCACCTGGACTCACAGTTGCATGCCAACAGCTGTGGCTGCTCAGCCTGTACAGGCTGATTTAGGACACAAAAGCCTGCCTCTGATTGCATGTATGCCCACATCCAATATTTACCTGAGGTTAGGGACAGGTGACCGATCCTGGATGCAGTCTTCTGTGTCATAGGTCGGTCATCTGTCTCTAATTGCAGTTTGCTGGATGTGTAAATACATGTGAAGTGCAGTGGGCAGTTCTGACACTTGTCTGACTGTTACTGCTTTGTACAGGTTGAGCTTCCACAGCTCTTGGCACATACCTATGACTCCAAGCGCTGCGCAGATTTGTGCTCCCTATATTCAAAGACGGCTCTAATTGCAAGTGTAAAGTTCATGTAAACCAAAAAGCCTTTATATAATGTAAAATAATTTTGTCACTGAAAGTTTGTACACAAAAAGTAAAGCATTACCTGTGTGAGCATTCCATGGTGACATAAGTTCCTTTGGTATAGGGTTTGAGTTCTGGAAACAAGCAAAGCTTCCTCTGCATTGTCAAATTTATTTTTTTGCTGAATCTGTCTTCTGATATCCTCATTTAGTTCAGCACTCTCACACCTATTTGCAAGTACGTAAGTGGTAGGAATATATCATAGTTTGAACACAACAAAATGAAAGCAGAAGCCCAGGCAAACAGCCAAAGGCACATATCAAAAACATTCGCTATGTGATATACACTTCATCTACTAAAATGTATGTGATATATTCCTCATCTATCAAAAATTCTAATTCTATTTAGCCAGTCTTCTATTCATTTTTAAAATGAAGCTGGAGATTGTACAATTAATTAGCATCTTCATCTCCAGCTTCACTTTAAAAAGTAAAATTATTTTCCCAAGTGTTAAAATATAAACACTTCTCTGACAGTGATGCTTCCCTTTAATTGGGTGCTATTTCCCACTGAGCAGTGTGTTCTATATTTGGGTCCCACTTCTGGGTTTAAGGATGCCCAATGTTATTCAACAGGCATCTAGTGAGCGCAGGGTATCATAGAACACCCCATGCGGGCATTGCTTTCCCAACTGAGAAGTTATGTATGCTAAACATTAAAAAGAAGGGGAAGGGGGTCAGGTGAACCATAACAATATGCAATATCTAGTCAGGTTATCAAAACGTTTACTGCTCAAATCAATGAAAAAAGAACATGGTTGTAGAATTTGCTTTTAGGCACAAAAATATGGCTATGCAAAGTCTTAGGGCTTGCTTTGACTTGTGGTTGGGGGGGGGGGGGACCAAGAGCTTGAGCCACATTTTTACTACCTTCCTTTTAGATGCAAAGGAAGCTGTACATACACATGCCTCGGCTGAAAGGTGTTCTCCCCTTTCTCTTACTCTTTACAAAGCTAAATGATTTTTTATTACATTTTTTTGCTATAGATATGCATTCAAAACACTTACCTATCTGAGTCCACAGCTTCTACATCTATCTTCATTCCATACATTTGAAAATTCTTTTTTTCTCCTTTGTGTTGTGGCTACAAAAAAATTACACATTTCATTGCACTAGTATCAGAAGGTGTATCTTTGAAATATTAAAGCTCTAGATGTGCCCAGTTATTACACACATTCTTCAGATTTTTATGCATTGTAACTTCTGGTCATAACAGCTTCTGATGGCTTACACAAACCTGGTGTATTTCTAGAACCATAGGGAGTAAATCTAGAGCTTTCAACTCATCCTTTAAATATTACTCCATCTTGAGGTCATCTGCAGCACTTTCAATTTTATACAGAGGCAGACTGTCTAGAGTTGCCACCTCATCCCTTTAAACCCGAACACATATTAATTACACAGGTTCTGTGGCTGATTAAGGTGGTAATTAAACTCACTCAGTGACTTATCTACATTTAATCAGCCACAGAACCTGTGTAATTCACATGTGTTTGGGTTTAAAGGGATGAGGTGGCAACCCTAAGTATAGTTTCTATCTATCTATCTATCTATCTATCTATCTATCTATCTATCTATCTATCTATCTATCTATCTATCTATCTATCTATCTATCTATCTCTATTTATCGATATCTATCTATCTATCTATTTATCTATCTATCTATCTATCTATCTATCTATCTATCTATCTATCTATCTATCTATCTATCTATCTATCTATCTATCTATCTATCTATCTATCTATCTACCCATCTATCTATCTACCTATCTATCTATCTATCTATCTATCTATCTATCTATCTATCTATCTATCTATCTATCTATATACATCTATCTATCTATCTCTATCTATCGTATCTATCTATTGTCTTAAAAATATTTGCAACATATTTAAAACCCAACTGAACTACACATTTAAGTCAGTTAAATATTTTCCTGGTGCATAAAAGAAAATATATTTTACATTTAAAAGCAACTACATCATGAGTAGAAAGCCCGTGGCCTGACAGCATGCCGCTGAATGGGACCCACATTCTCTGTGGGGAAGCAGCGAACTCTGCAGAGAATAGAAGATATCAGTTCATAGTATGAGCTTTGCTGATTGCAGAACTATAGGTCTGACTAGGTGGTGTGTTGGATATTTGCAGAGAGATTACTGCTTCCCCACAAAAAAGAGCAAGGGTCCCACTCTTCAGATATTTGAAAGGAATTAGGCTTTTGTTTTCATGTTGTAACTGCTTCAGAAAGATGATTAGGATATTCCATACACTTTTATTTTCATGAACATGGAATGTATTTGGCAGATCTAAACTGCAGTGCTCCTGAATCCCTCATACTGCTCCTCCTACTTTCTTTCCCCTCCAGCCTCCTCTATATAGATTTTCTCTTTTATTCACAATGTCTCTTTATACAGTGTGCTTATAGAGTACAGTTTCTTTTCTCTGCCCTAATTGTCTTAAATATACCGCTCCTCACTAGTGTTGAGCGAACCCGGACTGTAACGTTCGGGTCCGTACCGAACTTTAGGGTGTCCGTGGCACGGACCCGGACCCGGACATTTCAAAAATCGTTCGGGTTGGGATTTCAAGCCATGCCTGGGCTTGCAATGTCAGGCCCAAGCGAGTTGTGATCACTCCTCGCCATATAAATTCTGTTAATCCCGTCTCTTTTCTTTGACATGAGATATTCGTGTGACATATTTCTCTGTAACACTTATTTTCTCTTTTAGATATATCTCCTCCGACCTCCCCTTTCTTTCATCCTCCTCGTCATACTCCCTAAGTCCTCGTGACGTCAAATCTAGACGGTTTATGTAAGGTACAAGTACTTTTATTTTCACATACCTTATAGGATTAGTAGAAAGACTTCGTCAATGTTGTACTTTTGTTTTCGGATTAAGGAAAGTTTATAGACTTCTCACCCTGGGAACGAGAAAAA
>BLSH010169284.1:137704-151033 GCA_018402905.1 Glandirana rugosa | reverse complement strand
CATTTATTTGTAGGGCACTTGCCCTAGTTTGAAGATGATTTTAGAACAGTTATATGGCTTCTACCGTTAATTAATACTTTTCAGACACAGTTTGAAGATGATCCACATTCACCTCCATTTTTGCTTTTTTTATGTTTTTATTTTTTTAAAAATATTTACAGTTATTTCCCTGTCCCCATTTTTTTGTAGGGCACTTGCCCTACCCTTACCCCCATTTTACTTCCTTTTGCAGCCCTCTGGGGCTTTCCAGGACTTTCCTACAGCCATTTTTGTGCCTAAAAGTTCGGGTCCCCATTGATTTCAATGGGGTTCGTTGTCCGTGCGATCGTTCGGGTTCCGTCCGGACCCGGACCCGGACTTTGTCCCGAAGTTCGGACGGACCAGCAGAACCCGAACTTCCAGGTGTTCGCTCAACTCTACTCCTCACCCTTACCTCAAGTATCTCTTCCTAATGCTCCTTTCCTTCACATTGTATCCCCCAGCATTTTCTCTCCTCCTCTTTCAGTGTTCCCCTGTACTGTGTCCCCTTTCTCTATCTAATGTCCTCTTTCTCCTCCCTACATGCATTTTTTCTTCAACTGGTGTCCTGCCAGGATGTATCAGCATGGCAACCATAAGTCACTGAGATTGAGAGGTTAGATTGACAGCATGTTTTGAAATATCTAAATCATGCATTCAATTTAGACCCCCGAAGTTTCACTTTTGAGACAGAGAAAGGGACTGAGGGAGTTCTGCACAGCCTTCCTGTTCATTCATAAACTGAAGCATAGTTTACAAGATACGGGTGCCTGTATCTTGTTCCAAATGTATATTTTGTTATAGCATGTCTGTAATTTTAACATTTTGTATATGTTCTGCGCCTTTATGCTGTAATAATAAAACTATATGTTTTATATTAATTTGTATTGATTTATCAGTGCCCACTCTTTGAGAGAATTTTTCTTGTGCATTGTTCAGGGATGATGGCACTCCATCCAATGTAGCCATATTTCCATTTTGTAAGAAATGAGATAGGTGGTCAGTACATGAGGTGTGATCAATTTTCAATGATTGGCACCATAGCTTGTAGACTCTATAACTTTCACAAAGACCAAATAATATACACTGATTTGGGTTATTTTTACCAAAGATATGTGGCAATATAACTTTTGGTCAAAGTTTATGAAGAAAAATTACTAATTTGCTAAATTTTATAACAGAAAGGAAGAAAAATGCATTTTTTTTAAACAACATTTTCGGTCATTTTTTTATTTGTAGTGCAAAAAATACAAAACCTAGTGGTGATTAAATACCACCAAAACAAATCTCTATTTGTTTGAAAAAAAGAACAAACATTTCATATGGGTACAGTTTTGTATGACTGAGTAATTGTCTTTCAAATAGTGAAAGCACCAGAAGTTGAAAATTGGCCTGGTTAGGAAGGTGGTATGAGTGCCCAATAGGCAAGTGGTTAAAGAACACTAGGGATGAGGTTTGCAGCAGCACAGGTTTTCCTGCCAACTCTGGCTGTTTGCTGAGTGGGCAAATTAAATGGTTTGTTCATCCGCCAAACTGAAACTCCGACTGTCCAGGAAATCATACATTTTTTGACAGCATTACTACCACCACTAAATGTGATCAATTTCCTCTTAGGGCTCTCATTATTTGCTAGGAAGCTTATTCTTCCAGGGTCCCAATGTTATTGTTTTACAAATGACAGGGAAATGTCATTTAAGCTGGCCATACATAATACAGTAATTTTTTTTGTTCAATTTCCTTTAGATTTACCTTCAACTATGTAGGAAAAGGGCCTACCTAATTGCATACAAATTGAAAGTGTTTACATTTGACCTCATATTATATAATATTGGTAAATCTAAAGGAAAATTGTATAATGTATGGCCAGCCTAAGGCTGGGTTCACACTATCCGACACAAAAACGGTCAGACTTTTGATCCTACTTTGCCCTGCAACATCGGTCCTACTTTGGTCCTACTTCCATCTGACTTGAATGAACAAGATAAGATTTTGCTCCGACTTTGAGATAGTGACTTGTCCTTTCACCAATCAGAACAATCCCAGTGTGACATAAATTCCTTTTACTGCTGCTGTAATCACCAAGTCGGATGTCACAAGTGATATGGTTAGAACAAGGATCCGACTTTGGTCCTACTTCAATGATATTCAATGGGCTGAAGTAGGACCAAAGTCGGACCAAAGTAGTACATGAACCTTTTTCAAAGTCGGACCGACTTGTGTCGGACCAGTTAAGACGGCTCTCATAGGGAAACATTGATTTGGTGATGTCATGCGACTTGTGCTCACAATGTCGGTCCATTTGTCGGACAAGTGTGAACCCAGCCTTAGAGGCATTTTTTTTTCTTTCTTAACCACTTCAGCCCCAGAAGGATTTCCCCCTTTAGGACCAGAGCACTTTTTGCGATTCGGCACTGCATCACTTTAACTGACAATTGCGCGGTCATGCAACATTGTACCCAAACTAAATTTGCGTCCTTTTTTCCCACAAATAGAGCTTTCTTTTGGTGGTATTTGATCCCCTCTGCGTCATTTCTGATCACTGCTATAAACAAAAAAATAGCAACAATTTTGCAAAAAAAAACAATATTTCTTACTTTTTACTAAAATACACACCCAAAAAAAACCAATAAAAACTATTTTTTCATCGGTTTTGGCTGATTTATATTCTTCCTCATATTTTTGGTAAAAAAAATCACAATCGGCAAATATTGACTGGTTTCCGCAAAAGTTGCGGCGTTTACGAATGATGAGAATGAATTTATGGGGTTTTTTAATTTTTTATTACTAGTAATGGTGGCGATCTGTGATTTTTAGCAGGACTGCGATATTGCGGCAAACATGTCGGACCATTTTGATACTTTTTTGGAACCATTGGCATTTATGCAGCCATCAGTGCTATAAAAATGCACTGATTACTGTGTAAATGTCGCTAGCAGGGAAGGGGTTAACCTGCAGGGGGCACTCTCAAGGTTAAATGTGTTCCCTGTGTGTGTTATTAACTGTATGGAGGCTGGGCTGAGTGGGGAAGGAGAGTGATCGCGGCTCCCATACACAAGGAGCCTGCGATCACATTCCTTACCCCTGTCAGAACGGAAATCCGTATGTTTACATACACGGACCTCCGTTCTGTCACTGTGGGGGAGCGATCGTGGGTAGCCGGTGGACATTGAGTATGCCCTACCCGCTCCCTGGCTCCCCTGGAACACAGTGAGTGTGCGCACTCCCGATCCGCGATCTCGCAGCCGCGGCGGTTTGCGATATCGAACCACTTTGCCTCCGTCATACGATGGCGGGTGGTCGGCAAGAGGTTAAAGAGGAACTGCAGTCTGCTCACATAATTTGTAATAATAATGCCATTCTGAAGCTTCTCTCCAATCACTTTGCATATAATTTTATATATACTGTGCTTCTTTACTTGCCAAATATGCTGCAGAAATCTCCCTCCACTAAGTCTGGCTGCAGCCATTTAAACTGTGGGCAGCTGAAGCTGCTGCCTGTTCACTTCCTGGATTTACACAGACACACAGAGGCACACCTCCAGCTCTGCAGCCCTGCAGCTTTCATTGGCCCTCTTATGACTCATCCACCCTCCCTTCCTGGCAAACCCTCACGAGAGTGAGAGAGAGAGAGAGAGAGAGAGAGAGAGAGCTGTGGATGATGTCATAAGTCCAGGCTAATGACCAGACAAGAGACGGGAAGTGGGCTGTATAACGTATTTACTGGCAGAAGAAAAATGTTTTACTATCCAAATTTAAAACAACAAGGGCAGAAGATTTAATAGATGGAAAGTTGAAAAAATGACTGAAGGTCCGCTTTAAGCCATTTATGCTGTAATAGATCCTACAGGTGCACAACGTCACGTGCAGTTTTAGGGTGTTGGCTAAGTATGTTATTTCACCACATGTGTACTAGCTTAAAATGCCTCTTCATTACCAAGCCTTTTTTCAGTAGCTGCAGATCTCTTTCATAGTACTGTATGTCTTCACAATAGATTATATAGTGGCAGTGTACTTTTATATTTTTTCTCTATTTTAACTGTCTAGGTAAAACTTAGAGAAATTAAATGAACCTAGCTAAGACACAGGAGGAAGAGAGAATAATGTATAAACATTACTAACATCCAATAATTACGTATATATACAGTATCTCACAAAAGTGAGTACACCCCTCACATTTTTGTAAATATTTTATTATATCTTTTCATGTGACAACACTGAAGAAATGGCGCTTTGCTACAATGTAAAATAGTGATTGTACAGCTTGTATAACAGTGTAAATTTGCTGTCCCCTCAAAATAACTCAACACACAGCCATTAAGGTCTAAACAGCTGGCAACAAAAGTGAGCACACCCCTAAGTGAAAATGTCCAAATTGGGCCCAATTAGCCATATTCTCTCCCCTGTGTCATGTGACTCATTAGTGTTACATGGTCTCAGGTGTGAATGGGGAGCAGGTGTGTTAAATTTGTTGTTATCGCTCTCACTCTCTCATACTGGTCACTGGAAGTTCAACATGGCACCTCATGGCAAAGAACTCTCTGAGGATCTGAAAAAAAATATTGCTCTACATAAAGATGGCATAGGCTATAAGATGATTGATTGCCAAGACCCTGAAACTGAGCTGCAGCATGGTGGCCAAGGCCATACAGCGGTTTAACAGAAGAGGTTGTCTTTGTCAGTACTCAGACCATATGCCACACACTGCATCATATTGGTCTGCATGGCTGTTATCCCAGAAGGAAGCCTCTTCTAAAGACGATGCACAAGAAAGCCCACAAACAGTTTGCCGAAGACAAGCAGACTTAGCACATGGATTACTGGAACCATGCCCTGTATTCTAATGAGACCAAGATAAATTTATTTGGTTCATATGGTGTCAAGCGTGTGTGGCGGCAACCAGGTGAAGAGTACAAAGACAAGTGAGTCTTGCCTACAGTCTAGCATGGTGGTGAGAGTGTCATGGCCTGGGGCTGCATGAGTGCTGCCGGCACTGGGGCACTATAGTACATTGAGGGAACTATGAATGTACTGTGACATACTGAAGCAGAGCATGATCCCCTCTCTTCAGAGACGGGGCCGCAGGGCAGTATTCCAACATGATAACGACCCCAAACACACCTCCAAAACAACCACTGACTTGCTAAAGAAGCTGAGGGTAAAGGTGATGGACTGGCCAAGCATGTCTCCAGACCAAAACCCTATTGAGCATCTGTGGGGCATCCTCAAATGGAAGGTGGAGGAGTGCAAGGTCTCTAACATCCACCTGCTCTGTGATGTCATCATGGAGGAGTGGAAGAGGACTCCAGTGGCAACCTGTGAAGCTCTGGTGAACTCCATGCTCAAGATGGTTAAGGCAGTGTTGGAAAATACTGGTGACCACACAAAATATTGATACTTTGGATATTTTCATGTAGGGGTGTATTCACTTTTGTTGCCAGCGATTTAGACATTAATTGCTGTATGTTGAATTATTTTGAGGGGACAGCAAATTTACACTGTTATACAAGTTGTACATGTCACTACTTTACATTGTATCAAAGTGTAATTTCTTCAGTGTTGTCACATGAAAAGATAGAATAAAATATTTACAAAAATGTGAAGGGTGTACTCACTTTTGTGAGATACTGCACATATATATACAGTATATTAGGGATGAGCCGAGCACCCCCCGGTTTGGTTCGCACCAGAACATGCGAACAGACCAAAATTTTGGGTGTACATTCGAACACCATTAAAGTCTATTGGACCCGAACAGGAAAAATCAAAAGTGCTCATTTTAAAGGCTTATATGCAATGTTATTGCCCTAAAAAGTGTATGGGGACCCGGGTCCTGCCCTAGGGGACATGTATCAATGGAAAAAAAAAGGTTTTAAATTGATCGTTTTTTTCAGGAGCAGCGATTTTAATTTTTAAAACAATAGTTTAAATATTGTGCCTGGGGGGTGTCCTTAGTCTGTGTGTAAAAGGGCGCATCTCTGTGAGGTGTAGAACAAAGCCAGAGCTAAATTACATTTCCATAGGAAAAATTGTAATTTAAAATTGCAGCTGTAATGTATTGCCGGGAACAAAAAATCACTGAAAAAAAGTGGGGGGTGCGTGGGGTTTCCCTCCTGTCCAAACCAGGCTCTTCGGGTCTGGTTTGGATATTAAGGGGAACCCCGCTCCAAATTTTTTAAAAATTGATGTGGGGTTCCCCCTAAAATCCAAACCAGACCCTTATCCGAGCATGCAGCCCTGGCCGGTTAGGATGGGTGGGGACGGGCGAGCGCCCCTCCCCTCCTGAACCGTACCAGGCTACATGCTCTCAACATGGGTAGTATGGGTGCTTTGGGGGAGGGGGGTCTTCTGCTTCTTCGTTTAGTCTTCTTGCTTCCACTCTTCATCCTCAATCTTCATCTTCTTCTTCTTTCACCGCAGTTCCCCACTGCTGCAGTCTGGCCCCTGCGCGTCTCCCAGAATGGGCATTTTCACAATGACAGTTCTTTTATAAGAAGGGGCGGGGCCACCCGATGACGTAAATGGGTAAACCCCCCTCTCTGACATCGCATGACGTCAGAAGGGTGCGGGTTCACTTGATTACGTCACATGGTGGCAAAGCCCCTTCTTATAAAAGTACTGTCCTTGTGAAGACCAGAAGAAGGACCGGGCCAGGAGAAGATGGAGGGAGAAAGAAGAAAAGAGCTATTTTACACAATAAAGGACTTGTCAAAAACTGCCTCTTGTTTTTTTTAACACCACACATGGGTAGCGAAACAATGTACCCCATACCTATTCACATGGGGGGGTCAGGATCTGGGGGACCCTTTATTAAAAGGGTCTTCCAGACTCTGTTAAGCCCCCTGCCCGCACACCCCCGCAACCACCAGCCAGGGTTGTGGGGATAAGGCCCTTCTCCCCATCAACATGGGGACAAGGTGCCATGTTGAGGGCATGTGGCCTGGTATGGTTCAGGGGGGTGCTCGCTTGTCCCCACCCCCTCCTGCCATGCCAGGATAAGGGTCTAGTTTGGATCATGGGGGGACCCCACGCCATTTAAAAAAAAAAATTGGTGCGGGGTTCCCCTTAAAATCCATACCAGACCTAAAGGGCCTGGTTTGGATTTTGGGGGGACCCCACATCATTTTTTTTTTAATTTTGGCACGGGGTTCCCCTTAAATTCCATACCAGACCTGAAGAGCCTGGTTTGGATTTTGGGAGGGAACCCCACATCATTGTTTTTTAATTTTGGCGCAGGCCCTGCTGTTGTAAATTAGTTAAAAAATTGTGATAAAATCCCCTAGTCAAACAGGTGGCGATAAATTGGGCCTTGGGTTCTGGCGGTGCCAGAACACTGTAACCCCTTGCAGTTACTCTTATTGGATGGAGGAACTGGGCCTGATGTTGTAAATTAGTTTACAAATTGTGACAAAAGCCCCCAGTCAAACAGGTGGAGAAAAATTGGGCCATGGGTACTGGTGGTGCCAGAACACTGTAACCCCTTGTAGTTACTCTTGTTGGGCGCAGGAACGGGTCCTGCTGTTGTAAATTAGTTTAACCACTTAAGGCCCAAAGCCCTTTTTTACACTTGTTGTTTACAAGTTAAAATATTTTTTTTTTGCTAGAAAATTACTTAGAACCCCCAAACATTATATATTTTTGTCAAACACCCTAGAGAATAAAATGGCGATCGTTGCAATACTATTTGTCAGACAGTATTTGCGCAGAGGTCTTTCAAGCGCAATTTTTTTGTTTCAACCATAGAGTCCATCTACTTTGAAATAGCGGGACTTGTAGGTGAGCCTTGGCATACATATATTCCATGAAACCTTGATTGTTCATAGAGGAGAGGATGTCAGCCATAGAGGGGGATCTAAAGATTTTAATTTCCTGGTGATGGATAGGCTGATGGCAATGAGTATGTGGGTCAATATTGCGTGAGTGGTAATTGGCCAGGAATCAAGATCCAACCCAAACAGGATCAGTTGTGGAGAGAGAATTATTGGCCTGTGGAGCATGTCATACAATAATTTGGTAACATCATGCCATAGGGGGGACAGTTTAGGGCATGACCACCAGATGTGTATGGTTGTCCCCTTGTGCCCACAGGATAACCAGCAGTTGACAGTGGATGAAGAGTAGATCTTGGCGAGCTTAGCTGGGGTAAAGTACCAATTATGAAATATCTTTTGCACTCCTTCCCTCTGGGTAAGACATTTAGAGTATTTCAGAGGGCGTTGTAGTGTGTGGAGCCATTGCTGAGGTGTATATATGTAATGGAGTTGGTTTTCCCATTTTAGCATGGTACAGGATTTATTAATGATTATTATAATAATAAGATATGCCCTTCTCTTTAGAATTTGCAGTGAAATAGAAGCGTAGTGTCCGCCACAAAAGGGGGTTACCCGATCAGGCAGATTTAGAGAGAACAGAACGCAAAAATATTTGAATAGGTCTTTGGCTGGGATCTGAAATTTATCTCGTAGTTGTTGAAAGGTGAGAAGCACAGATTTATCATATAGATAGTCCAATAATGTAACTCAAGCTTGAGACCAGTTGGATAGAGAGATGTCAGGCAGAATGGATTGTAAAATTTGTAGAGGTAATTCTCTCAGAACTGTATGTGATATTCCTCCCAACGTTTGCAAGATAGCATGCCATGTCCTATTGGTAGCGTTGACAATGTATAGGAAGTTATGTTGCTTGTGATTCTGCACTAGTAATGCAGAAAGTGTTAGTTTAGTATTTGTTGCTAGAGCTGACTGCTCAATTTGCAGCCAGGGAAATTGTGTGATTGGGGCCCACCAACTTTTTGCTTGTTTGAGTATGGTCGCTTTATAGTAGGCTGTGATGTTGGGTGTGCCCATTCCTCCAGTGGCAGTTGGAGATCACAGAGTTTTTCTTTTAAGCCTAGAATGCTTGCTGTTCCAGATAAAATTGACCAATTGCTTGTAATTTGTTGAGTTGAGAACGTAGGAAGGGTATAGGTAGTGTTTGAAAGCTATAGAGGATATGCGGCAACAGATAAATTTTTGAAAGCACAATGCGTCTTGCCCAGAAAGCTTGTACATTTTTGAAGTCTTGTATAGTCTTTTGTAGTTTGCTCAATAGTCTAGCAAAATTTAGTGTAAGAAATTGTGAAGAAAGCGAGGTCAGGGAGATTTGGTTTGTTATGATGGACGTAAAAATGCAGTTGTAGTCTTTTCAGGGACAAATCAAAGTTTGAGTGTAGATGATCACTTAAGGTTTTTCTTACATTTTCAGATCATTACCTAATGAGGAACACTGTTTTGCCTTATGTGCTTTTTCAAGTGTGTTACTTTGGTCCAACAATTTGGAAGTTGTAGCATTACGTTCTCTCTTTTCCTGGGCCCCAAATTTCATAAGGAGACCTCTTATAACTGCTTTGTGGGCATTCCAGCATGTGAAAGGGTTCGTAACAGAATTTGCATTATGTTGAAAAAATTATATTATAGCGTATTCAATATGTTTCTGGTATTTTGGGTTTGCCAATAGAAAGGTATTAAGTCTCCACCATTTGCCCGTTGGCATGTGGTCCGGGGGGAACACTTTTATTGAGATTGGAGCATGGTCAGACCATGTAATATTGCCAATTTTGGCCTCTTGTACTGATTGAAGCGTGAGTTTATCTACCAGAAACATATCTATCCGGGAGTAGGCTTTATGTGTATGTGAATAGGAGGTGAAGTCCTTTTCGGTGTCATGTAAACACCGCCATGGGTTATATAGATCTTCAGCTGAGAGGAACATTGACAGGGCTGTGGTTTGTTTCCTAGAGGGATTGGAGGAGTCCAGTGCTGCATCCACTATTTGATTGAAGTCCCTGCATATAATGAAGGGATGTTGTCTGAAGGGAGCTATTTTTTCTATGACCGTTTGGTAGTACTGTACCTGATGGGTGTTAGGGGTATATATATTGACCAGAGTTATTATCCGGTCGTTAAAGGTGTCATGCAAGATAATGTATCTTTAAAGGCCACTGTAGAGCGTATGGCTATGAGTACTCCTGCTCTTTTCTTAGGCGCATTTGCCATAAAGCACTGTGGAAATTGTATGTGACTGCAGGTGGCTGGTTTTAATGCTGCAAAATGTGTCGCTTGGGCACAAATGATGTCAGTCTTACTTATCAACGCCTTTTTCCAAAACAGTTGTCGTTTAAATTGCGAATTAAGGCCTTTGACGTTTAGGGATGTTATGCTAACAGCCATGGCGTATGGTGGCTAGTTTAGAAGGAGACTTTAGGTGAGGATAAAAAGGAGGACACCTGCTATTCTGTGTTCTTAGTAGCTACAACAGTGAGTAACAGATAGTAGGAAACGGTTGTTGCTATACCGTAGCTCAGTTGGAGCAAGAAAAAGCAACTTAAATAGCAAATAATATAAGTCGCAAATAACAGAAATAGCAGAAATACGTTCAACATAAAGTGTGTAGCACGTTTTTATAACCTGGGGGTACAAAAGGTGCCGATATGAATCAGTAACAACAATAGATTTAAGAATACTCAGCTGAGACTCAGTTGCTCATCAGGATATGGGTCAAGGTTGATTGTGGTGACAGGCATGGGCCTGTAAGGAGCCGAGAATTAGTAACGATGCTGTTCATGACCTGGGGGTCCATAGGAGAATGGGCGACCGTGGGAGGCTGGTTGAGATTTTCGCTGCTCTGGCTGTGAAGGTGGAGATGAAATGATGCCCCAATTCAGCAATCTCTTTATGCCTTCTTTGGGGGAGATGATATTTGTAGGTTGGTTATGATAAGTAACAATCAATTTTACTGGGAAGCCCCACTTGTAGGGTATGTTGGGATCTCGAAGGATTGAGGTGACCTAATTAAATTTACTTCGGTTCCTATCCATTGCTGCTGATATGTCTGTGTAGAGTGAGATGTTGGTGTAGGGTTGTAGGGTTCTGGAAAGGACTTGTTTATATGCGCTGCAGACATAAGCTTTTTTTAACTTGGTAGAAGTGTATGTGAGCTAGGACGTCTCGTGGTACCGTCTCTGGTAGATAGTTTGGTTTGGTGATTCTATGTGCTCGATCAATAATCATCTCTGATTGTGTTCGTTGCGGAATAAGCTTGAGGAACAACTGTTGGAGGTATGGTGTAAGTTCCAAAGGCTTGACAGTTTCAGGTATAACCCTGAATTTTGTGTTGTTTCTCCTGGAACGATCTTCAAGATCAGCCACTTTTGCTTGTAGATAATGGATATCTTCTGCATTGCTTTTTTGCTTCTGTCAGAGGTGGTAGCTTGTAGCATTTGAGCGTATTTCCCTGAGCTGTCCATCTCTTCTGGTGAGGTGAGAGGTACCTGCTGTCCTTCAGATGGTGGTGTCGTTATGAGGGGTGGCACTGTGTTTGATCCTTTTTGGGAGTGCTGCATGTTTCCTTTAATAAAGAAATCTGATATGCGGCGATGCAATCCCTGTCTATAGGGTTTAGAACTGGGCATGCCACTCCACCACTGACTCTGCTTACTTCATCCCTCAGTGGGAGAGTGTGAAGAGGCAATGGTACACGGAAGTCAGGTAGGCCGCGACCGGGGCCTCAATTAGTGAGGGGACCGCGGACCTCCACTTGATTGCGGGCAGAGTCTGCTGTAAATCGCGCTGCCATGACCCCTTTGCAGCACTGGATATGAACTGTGTGTAATCCTAGGAGGCCTAAGTCTGTGGCAAAATGAGGCACACCGGGTCTGAATGGTGCTTTCTTGGGGCTGCAAGTGTTCCTGAGACCGAATCGTGTCGTATTTTTGAGTTATCCTCCTGTGGCAGGTAGTGTTAATTTCCCTTGCTGACCCTTCCGTTCGCCTCACCGCTGTTTAAATTGAGGCTGGCTGCAGTGATGCCTGTTATTAGGCCTCAAGATGGTGGCCACCGCCTCAGTGAGGCGATGTTAGTGAGGCTAATCTGTGCTCTACTCCTGTAAACTCGGGTCAATATGTGGCTCAGAAGGGGGAGACAGATGCAGGGATGCCGAATTAGGCAGTAGTGACGCTCACCTGTCCTCCTGGAGCGCGGATTGCAGTAGATTAGGGCTGTGTGTTCCGGTGGTCCTACTGGACTCTGGGTCTATAGCTGTCTAGATGAAAGCACCCAAAATCCTTAGAGGTGTAGCTGACTCCTTTGCTGGAACTGGCTTTGTAGTCGCTTGTAGTCCCAGGCTAAGCAGAGCTGTGCAGTCAGGTGTCCACCTCTGTCTGCAGCCGGCCACGCCCCCGCCTATGGAGATTTTTAAGTACCAGAGTTTGTCGCCATTCCGCGAGTGCGCGCAATTTGCAACCGTAACATGTATGGTATCTATTTACTTGACGTAACATCCTCTTTCACAATATACAAAAAATTGGGCTAACATTACTGTTGTCTTATTTTTTAACTCAAAAAAGTGATTTTTTAAAAAAAAAAGTGCTTGAAAGACCACTGCGCAAATACCGTGTGACAAAAAGTATTGCAACGATCGCCATTTTTATTCTCTATAAAAAAAAAAATGATTTTAACTTGTAAACAACAAATGTAAAAAAGGGCTCGGGGGTTAAGGGGTTAAAAACTGTACATATTATAAGACACCACGTCAAGTGTACTATATACCGTATGTACAGATATATAGTGCACACTCAATACGATGTGTATACATATATATATATATATACACCAGGCTGTATATATATTAATACACCCCGTCAAGTGTACTATATACCGTATGTACAGTGTACACTGATATATAGTACACTGTGCGTATATATATATATATATATATATATATATATATATAAATATACTAGACTGTATATATATATATATATAATTTTTTTTTTCCATACACTAACCTGTCTGCACTAACTGAGCTATCTATCTAGCTATCTATCATTTGTATTTTTTTTTTTTTCTATTTTTATTTTTACAAACACTTTTGAAGCTAGCTAACTAAACTGCCTGTTTTCCTGAACCTAAGCTCTCTGTCTAACTCTGACCACCGCCGCCAACATGCTACATAAAACCACTGTACAAGCGGCTTTATATAGTGTGGGGCGTGGATTGAGGCTGCTGTGCAGTGATTGGCTAAAGGCACCCTGCCTTTAGCCAATCAAAGATCTGACACAGTCTCAATCTGTCTCTCGAATCCAAGTCCTTTTGTCCGTCAAATCAATCGATCGAAGTTTTCACAAACATTTTTATTTTTATCTTTTTTTTTTTTTATGTTTACTATCTATCGATCTATCTATCGAGTCAATCACGTCTGTCCAATCACATACCTTTTTTTTTTAATATATATATATATATATGTCAGATCATATAAATATATATATATATATATATAT
>BLSH010169284.1:106701-128576 GCA_018402905.1 Glandirana rugosa | reverse complement strand
AACGCGTTTCGCCCCACCCACAGGGCGTCATCAAGGACAGCATTTCCGGGCTATGAGGCCATGGTTTATATTCAAGAACTCAGCCAATCAGATGTGTGGGCATGGACGTGTATGTAAATTACAAGTGTAATAGGCTCCACACATGCATGCAGGAAGTACGGCGCTGGTTGTTTGAATACTGACAGACCGCTCGTTTTATTTGGATTTCCTGTAAGTTTTTACTCTCTTTTGCGCAATAAATATTATTATACAGTATTACACTATGTTTGTCCTATCTCAATTCTGAGGATATTGGTTTCAATGATCCTGAGGGGAACTTCGCTCTTAAAGGCAACATCACCCTGCTGCACATCTACTAACACCAGAAAAAGCTCAATAGACCCCAGACTGAAAAGCTGTGGGTCACCGGTTTCTGGTGAGTAGGAGAGGAGAGGAGGAGAGTGGCAAAGAGCACGTTTGAAGTGGTTCTCATCACTGAAACACATGTTTACATTTAAGTGAAGCACTTAGCACTTTTCTTTGGATTTTTTCAAGTGAAGCACCAAGCACTTTCCGGATTGACATGAAGTATTACTCCATTGCTGACATTTATGTCTGATTCAAAACTGTTAAGCACATTTTTTTTCCTTGTTAGATGAGCACCTTAGCACTTTATTGGATTGAAAATTTGAACTCATTAGATAATTCAATTTTTATTTATTAATTTGCATATGAATATCTGAATTTTGCACTAGCACGTTGGTGCATTTATCTTAACTATGTCTTGTCTTGATGCACTCTATGGAATATGATTTTAGGTTATAGCTGCCAGCGCTGTGTTTTTTTAATCTTTTATGTCTAACAGTGGGGAAATGTATTTTCCTCTTGTTTTGTGCATAGCAGCTGCAGCGAGTGTCACCCCATCCTAATATATACATCTGCGTGGGTTAGGTATTACAATTTACACATACCAATACATCAATTCTTCTTTATTTCTCCTCTCATTGAACTACAGTGCCCCCCCATCCCCCATACTAGTGGCGGCTAGTGGGTTCTTCTTTTGAGGGGCGGCAAACAAAAACCACCCCTGGCAGCACAGCACTTACAGCAAATCCCTCCCGGCGTTGCGGCACCACCAGGGGAGGCTGATGGCGTGGCACTGACAGTAAACATCACCACCCCATGGGCGGTCCAGCACTTATCTGCTTGTGTGGTGGGCTGTGGTGTCCTCTCCTCCTCTCTGGCTCCTTCCTGGCTTCCTCCGCCATGTGTCTCGTCTTTCCCCAAGGAGCTGAGCATCCAATAGGATCGCCTGCAGCTTTGGCCAATCTGGAAATAGGTCTCTTGACCTGCCTCCTGATTGGCGGGGAGGAACTTTAGTATGAAATTAGCGAAAATGTATTTGCTACTGTCACACAACTGGGTGCTCTGCACCCCAAGCCCACACTTTTTTGAAGCCTATTAGAGCCTCTGGCCCTAATCACGTGCTTCAAAAAACACCCACCCCTATTGGAATCCATAGTCTGGCACCCTGATATGTAGATCAGTGGGCCGGACACATGGATGGGGGGGTGCCCTCTATGGATGGGCAGCCACTGCTCCATTCTGCTCCTGCAACTCTCTTTCCCTTCCAGCCCCCTATGTCCTGGTTTTCTTTTTCATTTACAGTGCCTCCTTATACAGTGCGCTTTTGCAGTACTGCTTCTTTTCGCTACCTTAATTATCTTCCATGTACTGCTCCTCACTCTTACTCCAAGCATTGCATTCTTTCATTATGCTCCTCTCAGTCACCTTGTATCCCCCCTTTTTTTTTCATCCTCCTTCAGTGTATCCTTGTATGGTGTCTCTTTTTCCTCTCCTAGTGCCTTCCCTATCCTCCCAAATATGCACTTCTTTTACCTTTTTGGTGTCCAGCCAGGGTGTATTTGCATGCTAACCAAAAGTCACTGAGATTGAGAGGTTAGCTTGGCAGCATGTTTTGAAATATCTAAATCATGCATCAATATGTGTACCTGCAGAACAGATAAAATGCCATCATCTTTGGCCCACGTGACACCTGGAGGAAAATGGAGGCACCTTGTTAAACCCAATGTATATTTAATGTTTCACATTATTCAACACTAGGGATGCGGTTCGACTTTGTGGTGACATAGGGTTTGCTGCCAAATCTGGCTGTTTGCTGTTGGCTGAGAGGGTAAATTAAATGGTTTGCTCGTCAACCAAACTGAAACCCTGGCTATCTATCACACTTCATGTGGGAGTGAATTCATTGAACTATAAAAATAAATTGCATGAAAGCTTACATAGTAATGCACGAGCAGCCATGGGCGTCCGCAGGTAGGGGCAAGGGGGGGCAATTGCCCCCCCCTGGAATCAGGGATCAGATCAGGGGTTCCCCACTAGGTCCTTATCCTCTTGAGCCATGTATGCAGTCTCTGACCATTTCCTGTACCATGTCCACAGTCTCGGACTGTCTCCTGTGCTATGTCTGCGGTCTCTGACTGTCTCCTGTTCCATGTCCGCAGTCTCTGACCGTATCCTGTACTATGTCCGCAGTCTCTGACCGTATCCTGTACTATGTCTGCAGTCTCTGACCGTATCCTGTACTATGTCCACAGTCTCTGACCATCTCCTGTACCATGTCTGCAGTCTCTGACTGTCTCCTGTACCATGTCTGCAGTTTCTGACCGTCTCCTGTACCATGTCCGCAGTCTCTGACTGTCTCCTGTATCACGTCTGCAGTCTCTGACCATCTCCTGGATCACGTCTGCAGTCTCCGACCATCTCCTGTATCACGTTTGCAGTCTCTGACCATCTCCTGGATCATGTCTGCAGTCTCTGACCATCTCCTGTACTACGTCTGCAGTCTCTGACCGAGGGCAGAGCATGGATGACCTTGAAATTATGCCCCCCCGTGGAAAAAGTTCTGCGGACGCCCATGTGAGCAGCAGACTTTAATGATATAAAACAAGCACATGTACACTGTATAGATATAGCATTGAGTGTGAAAGGACACAACCATAGAATCTTTTTGAAATCATAAATAAATAATTTGATAAAGAATTACAATGTAAACAAGCAAAATATCAAATAAAAGATGTACGGTAAATGATAAATTAAACTTACATTTATATATTCCATCCTGTCTTCGGCAGAAGCAACCACTATACTAATGTGTGCATATTTCAAACTTCATGTTGATGATAAAGTAATTGCTGGAAAGGTACATATCAAATCAAAACACCCCCACACTAAGAAAACCCCCTTTAGAGAATCTTTACCAGTAATGTTATTACTAACTGCTTAAGCTCCTACCCACATCTTTTTCATATTAAACAGAAAGTATACTTTGTACATGTGTATAAAGGATTCCCTTCTGCTCGGTATAAATAAAGGAACACCCACACACCCACGTCTAGGGGGGAAACACTAGAGGAAGTCCTCCAACCTGCAGACTGAAACAACTGTAAACCAGGGCACATAAATGTCAGTGATTAGCTCTCCGTTTACTGTAACAAATACATCATTATGTCTGCTTCTAGGAACTTGCTTGAGTTACAATTCATAGTAAAACTGCTGTGTATGTGACTGTTTATTAAAGGTAATAAAGAGGTGAATATACCCACTCTGTTACACATACAGTAACTCCATAATTTAGGTTTATGTAAAGCCCAACTCCAGGATATTAGCAACCCCCACCAACTAACTATTGGTATAAAAAATCTAAAAGCACAATTTACTTACCTGAGGCCAGGGGACATGATTACAATGCTTCTTGCCTCTTTTTTTTTACTTCCTGGGGTTTATTTGGGTCTCATTGCATTCATGATGCATACACCTCTTGGTGGAGGTGACACTTCAAGCAGATGGGTCCTCTCTCATAGGCATCAGAGGCAGGAGAAGTCAAAGGGCGGGGACAGGACCAGTGGCCAAGAAAATAATAAGGGGACATTGTCTGGTCCCCAGGGTAGGATATTATCCTCATTGAGGAAACTTTGACTTTGATCTATTACACTGCAGGATGGCATAGGAAATGTGTTTGGAATCAAGAATGAGGAGAAATGTAATTGATGCACCATGTACTTTTTACATTTCATTTCTGACTGGAGTTGGGCTTTAATAAGTCACTGTAAAGAACAATGATAATGTACAAAGTAAAGTAACAAATAGCAAGGAGGACTCAAGAAACATGGTAGTAGCACTGGTGCTTATTAGCTATGACAGAAAACAACTTTCAAGCTCCATACATTTCAATCTATATGAAGAATTGCACATAATGAAAGCTCAACTTCAAACACAGCCCCACTGGTTAATTGCTTGTTTTGTTTTGTGCCTGAAGGTCCAGCAGGGGGCGTTCTGTATGAACATTACCACAATATGTAAAGTTGGTGATTTTGCCTTGCTATATATGTATATGCGGTTTTCATATCACTTCCAGTTTTTTGAGACACTGGCCGTCGCATAACCTCTACATCTAGTTGTAATTTGTTTTGGCTTTCTAGCACACTTTGCACAACTTGCACATTAGTCTGGCACTTACCTTACTTAATGGTAATCCACATAATTTGTACACTATTAATGTGGATTAATACTACACAAATTGACATTCATTTTGGTTCATTAGCCATATTTGCACACGATTTTCTTTGAATTTGCACATGATTCGGTACATATTTGCTGATTTGCACATGAAGGTTTACAGCATTTGCAATTGATATTACCTCTGCAGCAATATTTGCACACAATTTTTTTGCTGAATTTGCACATGATTTTGGTACATATTTGCTGATTTGCATCACATTTTTTTCCTCATACATTATTGGATCACTACAAACACTTGGTATCTTTTATTAATTTTTGCACAATTTGCATAGTTTGCACATTACCTTCGGGTACACAACTGGTGGGCTTGCACATGAATTTTTCGCAGAAGTTGCACAATTTTTAAATTTTTGCTCTCTATAAGGTTGAACCACACTAATATTAATATCATTTTATGGCAGCGCCAACTCGCCATACTGTTTAGCCTTTCACTCATACACTACCTGGTAGTGTTTTTGACCGGGCAGCAGCCAATAAGGAAGTTCATCCCACCCACATACACCCAAAGGGGAACAGGGAATCCTTTGGGAAACCGTTGCACGGCACCCCTCTTTTCTCTTTATAACTAAGTGTCATTTATGTCTGCTGCTTTGTTCCTCTGCTATCAGTATGAATCACAAGTTTTTTCTTGTGTCCCTTCCCTCCAATCAGCTATCAGAGCTCATTGAGCTCTGCAGAGTATAATTTCAGTTCTCCACCCTCTACTTTCTAATAGCTCAGACAAGTTTTATAAATGCTCAACTTTGAACAGATGTAGAGAACAGCAGACTGAAGATAAACAGGTACAAGTTATGTAGCAGGATTTGTTGCAACTCTGTGTATTACCTGAGGCCAGTCACTTCACTGGGTATATGTAAGGGTTTACAACCACGTTTAACAAATGAACACAGTTCATATTTATAAATTGAAAAGGCAATTGTGCAATTGGAGCATCTGTTCAATTCTGAGAAGGAAACATGTTGCAAAAAAAGGATACAGAACAGAAAGAAAGGGGGTTTTCCCCTAAATTGTAAAGAATGAGTACAGCTATTGCAAGCACTAATTAAGCAGCACGGTGAAATAAAACCACAACAACCATGTCAAGTAATACTGTTAAAAAGATTACTTGGTCATGTGGGACAATCTACACCCCCCTTCTTCCTAAAGGTTGAATGTTGTGTTGGTGTGCTCTGCAGTTTTTACATTGGAAGATGGCTTAGATGTCTCTCATTATGGCTTTAGATGATGGCGTGAGAACCTCTCAGTCTCACTGGATTTTGGTTAACCTGCCATACTGTAAATTCCCTAGTGCATGGTAGATTTTGTGGCTTTGCTCTCACCGACGTCTTGTGTTTGCACTTCTCTATATAATGTGTAAGAGCTGCAGCATGTCTAAGCATGGAGCAGGTTACAGCTTTATCCCATAAGAGTTTACACATACCTTCCTATTTGACAGCATAAGCATGAATGCTCAGGTCACCTGAGCATTTACATGTATTTATGAAGCTGGAGTGGATATAAAGACTTTTCTAGTGATCGTTCCATACTTGCATTTAATGCTATCCTTTGACTTCTATGGCCAGTCTGTCTCACCTAATGCGCCAGCAATACCTGACGAATACTAACTACTAGCTGGTGAGGCTAGAAGAAAGATGCAAAAGTATTTAGTATTCAATCAGCTGCAATCCTATTTGTTCACAGACAGTTAAAAAAGTTAGTAAAAATACCTTTTTGGATGCTTTTTGCAGTCTTGTGACTGCTTTCTCTCCTTTCAACATTTCTATATTAGCACCTGTGGGCAGGATGTAATAGGGTTGATCATCACTTCTGCTGATATATTTATCTCTCTCCTTCCTTGCTGCACTTCTAACTTTTGTAGGCATAGCCAAGCTCATATTCTACAATGAGAGAGCTGAGATGTCAGGAGGAGCTGGCATGCCTGTGCACCACTGCATTACAGGGAGGACTTGGGTGAGAGGAGGGTGAAATCAAGGCCATCATGATGACATTAGGGACAATCAACATTCACTGCATTACAACTATTTTGAATCTTACTGAGACTTTTATTTGAATAATTGAAAATATAGATATTCATCATACAGTGTATAACTTGAGCTGAAAAATTACCTTATAAATATTGTATTTTCATATCCAACCAGCAGGTTTGCTCTTTTTCACATGTTTTCCAATCTCTTCTTAACTCTTCTCTGTTAAATAAAGGCTAGGTAGCTCAAGCTGAACTTTACACATATGATTGAATGGCAATTCCCCATTCCTACTTCCCCATTTCCCTTTGTCTATTAAAATGGCTTTTGTAGAGAGTCTCATTCAGAATGAGAGAGCCCAAAAAGCTTTTGCTTTGCTCTCTCTTTAGAAAACGTATAATGTTCTAAATCCCGTATCATGGATGCACCTGTAGTGAAGGTTTTTTTTGTGAAGATTTTATATTTTAAAACATTTTAGACATTTTAAGGTATCAAATCACAACAAATAGTATTAGAAAACCAATAAGCGTTTTATTGATATCCCAGTTAAAATATACTAAAACAACAAAATTACAGATTTTAAGACGTATCATTCATTTTTGTTGTCTACAATCCACTCCCATCCTCATTCAGCATCTATATGCACAGTTTATATGCATTATTCATAACACAAGATTCAACATTTCAAACATTATGTATTTCAAGTCAACTCTGTTAGATAGGTGGAACATCCTATCAACATCCATTCTATGTGGTCTTCACTGGTCCATATACGCCAAAAGGTAACCCTGGGACAAACATAGGATAGAGAGATAGCCAAACAGCTTGTGTGAACATCTATGAGCTTTAATGAGTGTGGCAACCATACTAAATCTACTATTCCAATACCACATAGTTTCATAGCAGTTGAAATAAGACAATAGTCCAACCAGTTCAACCCTTGTAGGTGTACTCCTGTCAGTACCCATATCCCTGTATGTTATTCTCATTGAGATAAACATCCAATAGTTTTTTAAAATATGCCCATACTACCCGCAGTCACTACTGGTTGTGGAAGAGCATTCCACAACTTTATTGCCCTAACAGTGAAGTACCCCCTACGCATTCTCAGATTAAACCGCTTTTCTTCCAGTCTTAGTGTGTGTCCCCTTGTCATCCTACATTCCCTGAGACTAACCAGTTTTTCTTTTATGCTAGAATCCCCATTGAGATATTTATAGATCGCAATCATGTCCCCTAATAAACGTCGTTTCTACAAAGAGAATAAGTTTAGCTCCTGCAGTCGTTCCTCATAAGTGAGGTCTTCCATTCCTCTTATCAGTTTAGTTGCCCTCCTTTGGACTCTCTCCAGCTCCAGTACATCTTTTCTGAGGACCGGTGACCAGAACTGGACAGAATACTCCAAATGCGGCCTAACCAGGGTTTTATATAGTGGCAGAATTATAGTTTTATCCCTGAAGCAAATGCCTTTTTTTATGCATGCTAATATTCTAGCTGCTCTGGTTGCTGCTGCTTGACATTGCATGCTATTCCTCATTCTGTCATCTACTAGGACCCCCAGATCCTTCTCCATTCTCGATTCCCCCAGAGGCTCTCCCCGTAGAGAGTACTGTGCTTTTATGTTTTTTATTAATCACCACCCTTTGGACACGCCCCTGTAACCAGTTCTTTACCCAAGGACAAACCTTATGGTCTATACCTGCATATCTTAGCTTGTAAATCAAGTGTTTATGGGGAACTGTGTCAAAAGCTTTTGCAAAATCCAGGTACACCACATCCACTGACCTCCCCCTATTTATATGGTCGCTCACTTCCTCTAGAATGTTAGCAGGTTTGTCTGGCAGGAACGACCCTTCATAAACCCGTGCTGATTACTGCTAATGATGTTACCCTCTTCAGTTAATTTTTGGATATAGTCTCTAATTATCCCCTCCAATAACTTACCCACTATTGATGTTAGGCTGACTGGCCTGTAATTCCCAGGAATATATCTCTGCCCCTTTTTAAATATTGGCACCACATTGGCTTTCCTCCAATCTGCTGGCACCACTCCCATCATTATACTATCTACAAATATTATGAACAATGGCCTGGCTATAACCTGACTGAGTTCACTGAGAACTCTCAGATGTAAGCCATCTGGTCCTGTTGATTTACTTGTATTGAGTTTATCTCGTTTTTCTTTGACTCCAGCCTCCGTTAGCCACAAGAGTATGTCTTGTGCTGTGGCACTAACCGTATGGTTGTGATCGGTAAACGACTCCCTTTCCTGAGTAAAAACTGAGGAGAAGAAGGTATTCAATACCGTTGCCTTTTCTGTGTCATCTGTAACCATCCCCCCATTATCATCCTTCAAGTGTGCAATGTGCTCTGATTTTTCCTTTTTATTATTAATATATTTAAATAATTTCTTTGGGTTTTTTTTACTCTCCTCCGCTATGTGTTTCTCATAATCCTTTTTAGCCACCCTGATTGCATTTTTGCACCTCTTGTTACATTCCATGTAGTTTTTGAATTCAGAAGTTGACCCACCCCCTTTATATTTTTTAAAGGCCTAGTTTTTCTCTTTAATGAGTCTTTTCACATTACGGTTTAGCCACCCAGGTTTCACCTTCGCTCTTTTAAATGTATTGCCCACTAGAATGCACTGTGTGATACCCTTATTTAATATGCTCCTAAAACATTCCCATTTTTCTTCTGTGTTCATTTTATCTAGTATTATGTCCCAATTTATGTCCTGCAGTAATGACCATAGTTTTGGAAAATTTGCCCGCTTAAAGTTTAATGTTTTAGTGCTGCCCTCTTGCCTCTTTCTCTTGTGATTTACCCTAAATGCTATCATTCTATGATCACTAGAATCCAAGTTATCGCGAATTGCCACATCTGAGACCAGATCTGGATTATTTGTAATTAATAGATCTAACAGGGCATTATTTCTAGTCGGGGAATCCACCAATTGGGACATGAAGTTGTCCTGTAGGACATTCATGAAATTACGTTCCTTTAATGAGTAAGCTGTCCCCTGTGCCCAGTCAATATCAGGATAATTGAAGTCCCCCAGTACGATTACATTTCCCAGTTTTGCTGCCATTTCTAGCTGGGATAACAGTAAATAACCACGTAAATGCATTTCCTGTAGTCTAACAGGATCCAATAATTTCCACTATCTATCTATCTATCTATCTATCTATCTATCTATCTATCTATCTATCTATCTATCTATCTATCTATCTATCTATCATTGAACTGGTTGAACTGGAACATTCTATTGTCTTAGCAGTATAGACTTTCCATCTGTCTCAGCCTTAGTATTAGAGATTAAACCATAATTAGGTTGCTTTGCCTCTCTGAACTCAGGACTTGGAAAAAGAGCAGTGCTACCAGTAGTACAAACCCATGAGGCTCACAGCCTGTTAAGCCTATATAAAAAGGGATTGGGGGTTATCAACCAATCAGGGGCATATACAGAGTCCAGGGTTCAGGAGTGCACTATTTACAGAGTGCAGGGTTCAGGAGTACACTTTGTGCAGGGTGCAGAGTTCAGGAGTGTGATACATACAGAGTGCAGGGTTCAGAAGTATGCTATGTGCAGGATGAAGATTTAAGCACTTCAGCCCGGAAGGATTTACCCCCTTAGGCTGGATTCACACCTATGCATTTTTAGTGCCTTTTGCATTTTGCAGATTTGCACTACAGAATGTGTTCCATAAGAAACCATGTTATATGGACTGCAGTGCAAATTTGCAAAATGCAAAAAGCACTAAAAATGCATAGGTGTGAATCCAGCCTAATGACCAGAGCACCTTTTGCATTTCGGTACTGCGTCACTTTAACTGACAATTGCGCAGTCGTGAGACGTTATATGAAACGAAAATGAAATTGATGCCCTTTTTTCCCACAAATAGAGCTTTCTTTTGGTGGTATTTGATCACCTCTACGTCATTTCTGATCACCGCTATAAATAAAAAAAGAGTGACAATTTTGAAAAAAAAACAATATTTTTTACAGTTTGCTATAATAAATGTCCACAGAAAAAATATAAAAAAAACAAATTTATTCATCAGTTTTGGCTGATATATATTCTTCTACATATCTGTAGTAAAAAAAATTGCCATCGGCATTTATTGATTGGTTTGCGCAAAAGTTGCCGCGTTTACAAACCATGAGAATTAATTTATGGCATTCTTACTATTTTTTTTTTTACTGGTAATGGCGGTGATCTGCGATTTTTATTGGGGACTGCGACATTGCGGCAGACAGATCAGACATTTTTGACACTTTTTTTGGGACCATTGATATACATCGATCAGAGCAATCAGGGGGTTAACTGTGTGGGGGCTGGGCTGACAGGGGCATGACAGATCTAACTGATCCCATTGACAGGGATCAGTAGATCGCTGTCATGTCGCCTGACAGAGTGTGGAACCGCCGTGTTTACATTGGTGGTTCCCCGCTTTTCTGTTGTGCCAGTTGATCGCAGGTCACCGGCAGACATCGAGTCTGCCCGACCCGCGGCCCCACTCAAGGAGCGTGCGGCAGGCACGAGAGCGCACTGCTGGTGGCATGTGGTTGCCCCCTAGCTGCGCGTGTGCAAATAACCGTTTATAAACGGCGATCTGTGCTATACTGCCAACTTGCAGCAGTAAATGTACGCAAGCCGGTCAGGAAACGGTTAAGGTGTGTGCTATGTGCAGGATGAAGATTTAAGGCGTGTGCTATGTACAGAGTGCAAAGTAAAGGAGTGCGCTATGTACAGAATGTAGATTTCAGGAGTGTGCTACGTTCTGTGTGAACCACTGGGAAAGGAGCACTGCCACTTGTAGACACAAGAACTAGGCTTCTGTGTTTGCAAGTAACAAATGTGAGCATCGGTCATGGGGCTAATGCTGGAGGTGGCAGAACTCCATTCAGCCACATTCCTGTTGAAAAAAGACTTTATTATATCTGTAAGAAATCCCTGAAGAATAATGTTAAATATGGCATTTATTATACTCACCACCACTGGGAAGTGATCCAACTTGCACATAGTGCTGAATATTTAATATAACTATTTACAAAAATAAAACATAAAAAATCAAAGTAAAATAAAATAACCCCAAACCAATATAGTCTCATTTTTAAATAAGTCATATAGATCAAGCTGCCTTCAATCACCTCTATTCATTTTGCATTTGTTTAGCTTCCCTAGTTGTTTACTTTTCCTAAAATATTTGGGAGCAATTTCAACTTTCTATAGAATTGTAATTGAAATGACCATGGCATTGACTGGAAGCCTGTTGTGGTTTTTAGGAAAACAACAATGTGTATTCTCCCTCGATACAAAGACTCTTTTCTATTTTATTTAATTACAACAAAGAAAGAACAGATTGGTATTATGAGAAAATACAAAATATGATTTAGTCTGTAGTTGTCCTAAATTAACACCTCTGGTGACAGGACACATGGCCAGTATCTGTAAAAACACCTTATTAATAACGAAATACCAATATGTTACAGAACACTGGGCAGTCATCATACAGAAGAGACCCAATTTGTTTTTCACAGTAAAACAGCTGCATTAAGGTCAGGGACTAAAAAATATACTACCACTGGAGAAAACAAATGGTGATATCAAGAACAATAGGAGTGGAACAAAGAAAAAAGCATAAATTTTAGAAAAGTGACAACTTAAGGATTGAATAATGTACGTTTGATGGACAGCAAATTCTGATAATGCTTAAATGTTAGAAAAAACACACTTGCAGCTCAAATTGATGGCTCTGAATGCCACAAATAACAAAGCTCTTGTTATAAACACATCGCTCCTGGATTGTTGCCATTATAGTTAATTTATTGTCACCTGACAGCATTTTTTTTTTACATTTCACACAAGGGGATTTTAAAGGAAATGAATGGGAAAGAAATAATAACTTTAGAAGGCAGCTTAAAGTGTTTGATCCTGAGTGAATTGTAAATGGTCCGGTTGTATCCACGTGTTTGAGGTGGTGAAAAGGAAAAATAAATGAAAGTACAGCATGTAATATTACATGCATAAAAGGTTTTAGAGTCAAAATGTTACCACACATTGTATGCCAGATGTTGTTTTTCTTAAGTAACCTCTAAAACATTAATTTGGCATATAAATGGCGAGGACTTAAGCAAATTGCCCTTAAGTAAAATGATTGTGTTAATTACAGAATAATTGTGCTCAACTCACAGATTACATTGTCAGTAGCTTGTTCGGTAATATTGCATATCAATCACACCAGGCTTCATGTCTGGTTGGGCTAGTGGGCTGCTGTCATATTTGGAAAAGTCTAGTAATATCTGTCTTGTCTCAAACAGTTCAAATAGCATTTTGTCACCATCTCTAGTATCTCATCCATCATACAAGAGGAAGGTTCACAGAGGAATTAAATGTGCAGCTCTCAATATTATTTATTAGAGACACTGTAAAATAATCAAATCCCAGGCAAACTCAAGGTTGCAGAACAAGTGGCCTTTGCTTCTCAGCAGGTGGAGGCCCTGACAATTTTTTATACATTTTTCAGGCTCTCCTTAATTCCTCTGTTGAGAAATGCTGCTGTCTACAGAGGGTAATGGCTCCTTCCCCTCCCGGTGTGTCTATTAACAGGGCCCCTTAGGATATTTCAATCAGAGTGAGATAGCCTATGGGCAAACAGCTTCTGCTGTGCTCTCTCTATAGAAATCTCAGGCAATGCAGCCTGCTGCCTCTCAGGAAACTGGATATTTTGGTAAAAGCTAAACTCCATGCAAGGGGCTAAATACACAGATAAAATGCATATATGAAAGCTGTTTTTCCTGTGAAAGGATTGCTTTTCCCTATTAATTTATTTTTGAGATTTACCCAGCCCTACCTAGCCTGGAGACCCAATTTGTGACTGGAGAATGAATGAGAAGCAGCAGACTGATGAGCTCTCATCTTGGTCCTTCTGCTTGATCCTCCTGACAGCATGTTATCTAAAGTGATTGTGAAGCTTTCTTTAAAAAAATAAAATAAATAAACATTGTATACTTACCTGCTCTGTACAATGGTATTGCACAGAGCAACCCCCATCCTCCTCTTCTGGAGTCCCCCATTGGCATTCTTGGTTCCTCCTGCCTTCTGAGTATCCCATAGGAAGCTCCTTCTTATAGGAGCACTTGTGTGCTCGATCCCAAGCCAGGCTGTTTACCTCTATTCAGACACACATCTCAGCTTGGTCCCCTGCTCCCTGCTTAGAACTTTTTAACTGACAGTAGTATCAGCTGCTCTGAGCCAAGCTTGGGAGACAGGGGAGAGGGGAAAAGAGCTGCTGCAGATATGCACATCTCTGGATCGAGATTGGGCTCAGGTGAGTATTTAAGTGGGCTTGAAGGATGTGCTGCTGTTAAAAGGTTTTTACCTTATTGCAGAGAATGTATTAAAGAATAACTAAAGGCAGAACTTTTTTGTTGTTTTGAATAGAGTGGAGAGGGATTAGAATACTTATCAGTTTTTATTGCGGTTTATGACCCCGTTAAAGAGATTCATCTTCCCTATTTGTCCTGATTACAATTATCATTGAAAGTGAAACTAAAAGAAATTCTCAAATTTTGGATTATCCCCAGAAAAGTAATAGAGGGGAAATCTTCCAAAGGAGACACTAGTTCTTGTGACCTGGGGTCCCCAAGGATTTCTCTTAATTTGCAGGGATTTACTCTCACTTCCTGTTTGGTGATGGGCCAGGAAGTGAAGGGAAATCACTGCAATGGGACACAGGTGGTGAAAAAAATCTGACAGGGGTTATAACCCTTGCTTGTACTATCCAAATTAAAAAAAAAAGTTTTGATTATAGTTCTACTTTAAGGAGAAAAAACCTTTTACCTTTACAACCACTTTAAACACTGCAGCATAACCTGCTGCGTCTCCCCCTCCCAGTCTTATCATCACTGTACAGAGGACTGCAAAGTCAGATTCAGGTACTTAGACTAGGTACTTTCAAAAATATACTTAATTTTGAATGAACACATACCTACATGAATTGCTATTTTTGCCCATTTGCCTGTAGTTCAGATTTGAATAAGATGCCTAAGGTATCTGTCTATATAAATGTAACACCAATGGAATGTAAAGATCTTACAATAATTTACTGCTAATTGGGATCCTTAGGAAAATGTCACTTTTAAGAGGAAACCATTTGGTTGCCCCTTGCAAGTGTAAAATTTAGGACCTGGCTGGCAATCTGACAACTAGAAAAGAATCTGTAGTTAAGAAGCATGGATGCAGCTATTGCTTGTTCCTTGTCAGTGTCTCTGATAATTACAGCCAGGCAACTAGTATGTGCAGCAAATAAAAGTTGCCATATTTCTCTGAGTACAGGTGTGTCATAAGGGTTATCTAAACAAACAGGGGTTGATTTACTAAAACTAGAGAATGCAAACTCTGGTACAGCTGTGCATAGTAGCCACTCAGCTTCCATTTTTTTTGTCAAAGCTTAATTGAACAAGCTGCAATTAGAAGCTGATTGTCTACCATGCAAAGCTGCACCAGATTTTGCACTCTCCAGGTTTAGGCCCGGTTCACACTGGTGAGACCTATGCTTCGACTTTGGGAACACATGTCGCATGACATGTACAAATCAATGCTTCCCTATGAGAGCCGCCTTAACTGGTCCGAAACAAGTCGTCTGACTTTAAAAAAGGTTCCTGTACTACTTTGGTCCGACTTTGGTCCGTTTTCAGCCCATTCAATATCATTGAAGTCGGATCAAAGTCGGATCCTCGTCCTAACCATCCAACTTGTGACATGTGACATGGTGATTACAGCATCAAGAAAAGGAATTTATGTCACACTGGGATTGTTTAATTGGTCAAAGGACAAGTCAGACTATCTTAAAGTTGGTGCAAAATCTTATCCTGTTCATTCAAGTCAGATGGAAGTAGGACTGCAGTAGGACCAATGTCCCAGGGTAAAGTAGGATGACAGTCGTAAAACAGTTGTGTCATACCAGTGTGAACCCAGCCTCAGGGTATCAACCCCACAGGCTGGGTGGGGGTGGGGGGAGTGAAGGGATGTGAAAGACAACAAAGGGCAAATGAGCAATGGATATGTGACAACTTGGGCAAAGGATATATGGCAACTACGACTGCTACGGAGGAGGGATGGGGATGAGATAAACAACAATAGGCAATTGTAATACTGGTCAATAATACTGACAGAGGGTAAGTGTATAAAGGATGAACAAAAATTATTGAAAAAAAAATAAAAAGGCAAAATCAACAGATAAGGGAAAGTCCCAGATAAAAAGCTCCTAAAAAAAGCTTGAAGTAAAGAAAGTCATAAGTCATAAAAGGTTAATGGATCCAATATAAAGGTTAAAAACAATAGTGGTGACTCACTTGGGTAGAGGTCTGGCAAGTAGAGAAGGAAGGAGAACCGTTTAGGAGCATTCTAATTGGTCGGCACCCTCACATGGGCAGCGCCAACCAATCAGAACCCGTGTAGCCTGTCCTGTCACCGCAGGCAAAGAGGAGAGAAAGCCATGGGGATTGTAAAACCCTGGACCGGTAAAGCGGCTATTCGATCTGTCAGTGTGGGGGATCGCCAGACTCCAGGTTAGTGGGACCCGATGCAATGGGAAGGGGGTCCAGTGTAAGTTCACCTTACAGATTTTCTGTAAAGGTGAACTTACACTTTAACAAGCAGCTCCAGGCTCTTGCAGAATAAATGTAAAAGTCAGCAGCTACAAATACTTTAGCTGATGACTTTTAATATTAGGACACTTACCTGTGGCAGCAGAGTGGGATGGAGGAGACAGGAGGCACCCTTTTGAGTGGAGCTCCGCTTTAAGTTTTTTTAACTAATGTTTATATTATATCCAAGTCAAATCATATTTGATTCATCAAGATGAATTGCAACCCAATAAATCACAACCCAGTAGATATATTGTATGTATCATGTGGAGTATAATAAATTTGCCACTTTATAACTTTGCCATTTTACACTACTATATTGTATTTGCTCTTTAACCGACCTGTATTTTATATAAGGTGTAAATGATAATCTATTGCATGCTCATATATTGTTAAAGTTTGATTTGAATTACTTTTATAATTGAATAGCTCTTATTTAGTTGTAATTCCTGTAGAGTGAATTATCTAAACCGAAACGGCAATTGATTCCTCCAAGTCTTTCAATGTCCATATTTCACCTGTTTACTTTCACATTGATGCTATATGTCTCCCTCTGATTTTTTTTGTAAAACATGCAGCCATCATATGCCTCAGTCAGACGGCATACAAATAAGTGTGATTCTTTTTACCCGGGAATCACAGGTGTTTGCCCACAGCCATGGGCAGCAGCCTGTACAAACTAATAGCAGGATGACATAAGCTGTGGATCTATGCATTTACTTGCACATGTGCACTGTCTGTCACCTGGTCCTTGATATGTACAGACTGCTGCCCGCGGCTGTAGGCAAACATCTGTGAAATCACACTTTTTGTATGCTGTAATAGCCCAACAATATCAAATCAAACAATATGTAAATTAAATGAAAATTCTGGTTGCTTGCTATATTGAACAAGACAACAGGTTCCTGTGCATCCAACATTAAGGGTCCAATCACACGTGTTCTACTGTGGTGCGTTACTGCATATGGTTTAATGTACTTTATAGCACTGTGTTAAGGCAACCCATTCTTAAAAATAGAACTGCCAATACACCTCAATGAATGAGAAAATGTGCATGACCCTTTTTTAAATAACACAGTGCACCACAACACATGGGATATGTGTACTGGTATTCTGTGGTGCGTTGTGCTCTACTGTGTAATGTAGTGGGATACCACTCACAATGAATAGCACCACACATAGAAGAGGTGCATTACTGTGCAATGTGGCAACATATATTAGTGCACAGGTTTTAGCACAAGTTGCCACAACACACAAGAGTAATTGGCCTCCCAGACAACTGAAAATAACAATCTTGGTATTGCATTTCGTAAGTGAGAAATGCAAAGTTTAGCCCTCATAATGTTTTTACTTGTTAAGTTTTTGAATTGTCATGCAAATTTTCTGCCAGTAAACCCTCTTTGGGGCATTTTCCCATTGCATATGTATTACCGAGGGGAAGGCAGTACCTTTAACTTTTTTCTCTCTACAAACATCCATCTTCCTTTGTAATTGGTGTCCATTCTAGGATAAGGTAGTGTTGTGCTATGTAACTTACGTGCTATGTAACTTACAAGGTTTTATTGATATTTAATTTTAGCAGCATTTAAAACATTTTAATTTTGAGCTGCCCTTCCTAATATATTCCCTTACCTAGTGTTTTGTATTTTTGTTCTCTTAACTATAACTCTGAATATAATCACTTGCTTTCTTTTTTTTTTTTTTTTTTTTGGAAGAAATCAATGTTTTTAATTTGTGCATTTTTACATATTTACTGTATTGATCGCTTTCTTTAGTAAATAAAAATACAGCATGTTTATGTTATGAGTATGATCAGATATATTTGAGAACGCTGAATATTCATGGCAATACATAAAATGATGAATATAACAGTCTTTTTTTCTAACTGCATCGATCTTCATGCCTCAAAGCCATAAATAACATCATCAGTGGTTTGTATATGAGAGATTTATACAAGCGGTGACTGCATTAGGGAGCAGTTAACAATTCATAGCTCGTATTATTCACTAGGATTCTGGCTTGGATGATTTCTGGTCTAAGCTGCTATGATGAAGTGCTTTTTTTCAGCTATAAGTCAAATGTAATATGTTTGTTACTCATGCGGTAAACACTTATTATAACAAGACTTTCAATAGACTTATATATTAGACCTTCTTTGATCTTCAAAAAATGTTTCATGATTCTCAGACAACCATAGCACATGAAAAATCTGACAAAGAGAAAATAAATATACCCTCAACCCAATGGTATACAACAGATACTTAACGCAAACAAACACTTAAGTAATGTGTTGTCCAATTTTGTTTGTATTACTTTACAAAAGCTAACACTTTTGCTGGAAAATTACCATCTCTATTTCTGATGAATTCTGCTGTTATCTGGCCCAGATAGAAAAAGTTGTTTTATAGGAAACTGTTTTCACTAGATGTTCTACTTTTCATAAGCTATGGGAGTCTAACTGTAGCTATACATTTTCACAGTGGCTTCTAGCTTCTTTATAATAATAGGAAGAAGAGGGAGGGGGCCTAAAATAAGAAGCATAGTGAAACCACTGCAGGGGTATAGAATGTATGATGGGGAATTAGCTGGGGTAAAAAGGATAGACAGAGTGAGATACATGTTTCTTTCTTATAAAGTTCATTGACAATTTCACAAATTTGTTATTCACTAGTAACATTGGCTTGTGAACATATTTAGCATATACAATTGCTTCACAAGTCATATTGTAATTGAATGCTAAAATTACCTTTTCTTTTCAATTTGCAGCTTTGTAATTTTCTGTAAAATTCAATGCCATATGGCAACTTGGAAACATTCCTTACAATATTGGTGTATGGAACAGAAAGTTCATTTCCTGCTTGTGTAATTGTCTCGTTGATTTTCCCAGAAGTCTGAACTAAGATACAAGTCAGATTTTAGGCATTCTCTGCAACACAAAATTCATTTTTGGTAAGATACTCCTAAAGGGTTAATCACTTCCAAAGCAATGCAGACCTTGCATTTTCCTCATTGGAACATTGCAAGCTCATCAGCTGATTATAATGAAAAAATCCCTTCCATTTAGATTTACTTAGCAGACTACAAACAGCTTTTTCTTCATTGCAGAAACAGATAGGACCCTGCAATAAAGGTGGTTAAAATCCCTGCAATGTACATTGATTTCCCAGAGGGGAATGGGTTTTTTTTCTCAACAAAAGTTGAGTTACTATTACATTTCTGTGGAACATATTAACAGTTATCCACAATAAAGCATCATTAGTGTTCCTAAATATGTTCCCCAGAAATTAGGCTTAACAAAAGGAACTATTACAATGAATGGGGGGTGTAGGGTGAATATGAATGCAGTAATCTGCTATATTTTCTTGTTACACATTATGAAATTCCAGGACATTTGCGAAAACTGTACTGTTTATTAGGCCACTGACTATAACTGCTGCTTGTGCATCCAGCATACAGTATACGTGCACAAACATCCCTGAATACTTTTTATTTCAATTTGTAAAAGCTGTATTGTTCATAAAGGATGAGACATCCTGTCAGACTTCAGTCCTCTTTATTATGCTATGCGTTGTGTGTCAGGAAATGCCTTAATGATTAACTATTTTAAGTAATTTTAGACCAGTAGAATTTCTTTGGAATAACACAATGATTGATGTGAATACAGACTGAATATAATAAAAAAAAATATATTTATTCACTAAGTGAAATATTCACAATAAATAGTTAGATTAGTGGATAGACATAGACAACAATTTTATATAAAATAACAAGATCGTATATAACACTCGATGATATATATATATTACTATGTATTGAATAAAACAAAATGATTAAATGCTCCCCGTGGGCAAAATAACCATAAATAACTAACTATCAGACAATAGTCTGCGTTTTACGGAGTCCAACAGTTTTTCCTCTGCAGAAGGAATAAGTGTTAAACCACATAAAAATGGTACGCTACTGTAGCACAAAAAACAGAAAATAATTAAAATTGGAAAACCAAAAATAGAATTAAAGAAAAATGTAAATGGTTATATTGGAGGAGATCAATCTAGGTATCACAAGAAATAAATTAAAGAGGTAGTAAACCCTGATGGTTTTTACTTCCTCTTTATTACCCTGCAATGTAAAAGCATAATGGGCAACTATGCATCGCATATTAGCCCATTATGTGGCAATTACCTGCATTGGACGCCTGCGCTGTCCCCGCTCCAGGCCGCGTCCATCTTCTGCCCCTCTTCCTTTCCGGGGCCGCAGACTCCGGCTCTGTGACAGGCCAGAGTCGCATGACGTCATTTCCACCCATGCACGTGGGAGCCGCCAATTGTGGCACGATCTCAGTGATGAAATGGCACGGAGGCTGTTTCTTCACTGCGCATGAGCCCGATGATGTGGGCACATGCGAGTACACTGTATATCTCCTAAACCATGCAGGTTTAGGAGATATGCAGGGAACCTACAGGTAAGCCTTATTATAGGCTTACCTGTAGGTTAAAGTGGTTGTCAAGGGTTGGCAACCACTTTAATAGGCTTATCAAGCTAAGCAACAAATCAGTAAAATGTCAATGTATTATAGTTACCTTTTTTTCTCTGGATGGATGGCTGTCTGGATGGATGAAGTGTGATCAGATGGATGTGTGTGTGTGATCGGTGTGTGTCAATGGATTCCTACACTTTTCCTATATTCAGTTTTGAAAATAAGCTCATACGATTTTTAATAAGCCTAGCCCAAAATGTGGAACTTCTTTTACTTGGTTGCTTCAGTAAAACATTGACTTGTTTGTTTAAGCATTGCCTCTTTGAACCACCAAGTGTCATTCTAAGACAAGGAATGTCTGTTCTAAAATCTTGTAAAATAATCTGGTATAGGAATGTTCACTTTCTCATAATAAGAAGCATGGCCATGTGATATTTGTAATATATCTGTAATGTTTAGGAGATCTGCCAATGTATGAGCACACATTTCTGTGGCAGAAATATTTCAAATATAACCATATTCATTATGAAGAGGTGTATTACCTATATATTGTGATTAATTATACACATAGGCAAAAGAAAAGAACTATATATATATATATATATATATATATATATATATATATATATATATAGAAGGGTCTTCTCAACTTCGACAATATCGACGTTTCCCACCCGGTTGAGTTGTAACTTGGGATGCCTGATTCTGACCCTACGGTAATTTCAAGTACACGAACATTTCCGTCCACAGGGTTATGAAAATCATTATATCATATATATATATATATATATATATATATATATATATATATATATATATATATATATCTTCTCAACTTCGACAATATCGACGTTTCCCACCCGGTTGAGTTGTAACTTGGGATGCCTGATTCTGACCCTACGGTAATTTCAAGTACACGAACATTTCCGTCCACAGGGTTATGAAAATCATTATATCATATATATATATATATATATATATATATATATATATATATATATATATATATATATCTGTCGGAAGGGTCTTCTCAACTTCGACAATATCGACGTTTCCCACCCGGTTGAGTTGTAACTTGGGATGCCTGATTCTGACCCTACGGTAATTTCAAGTACACGAACATTTCCGTCCACAGGGTTATGAAAATCATTATATCATATATATATATATATATATATATATATATATATATATATATA
>BLSH010169284.1:52539-68191 GCA_018402905.1 Glandirana rugosa | reverse complement strand
TGGTCGGCTCCCTGGTGGTCCTGGGTGGGCACATCACTGGGCAGGCTCCCTGGTGGTCTAGGGTGGCGATCCGAGGGAGGGCTGTGCTGATAAATCATCAGCACAAACCCTCCCTGTCAGGGATGCAGCCGATCGGCTCTCCCCTCATCAGGTCTGCAGACCTGAGTACAGGAAAGCCGATAAACGGCTTTCCTGTATTACACTGTGACCAGCCGTGATTGGTCACGGCTGGTCACATGGTAAAGTGCTTCGGATCGAAGCACTTTACCGAGATCGGCATTGCGGGGGGTCAGACTGACCCCCCACACCACCGATCGCCGCGATGCGCGCCCCCCCGGGCGCGCGGCGGCTTGTTATCCTGAGGACGTCATATGACGTCCAGTCAGGATAACTCAGCCACTTCCCGGCCGTCATTCTGTATACGGCGGTCGGGAAGTGGTTAAAAATGAAGGAATTAAATAAAAAATGTTTTCACAAAGTTGTCTGTAGCCAGGAGTCCAGCAATGCTCCCCTGGCATAGAGACAATTGTGCCCTTGGAATATTATGGAGGATTCCCTCTAGTGTTAACCTATTGAACAGGACTTGATCTGTCTGGAGAGTGATACTTTGTGGGATTTGTAGTGTGACAGAAGGAAAAAACTACGGACTCTGATATGGAAGGATTCCATTTCCCAGTGGGCTGTGCTGCAATGAGGGTTCCTGGGAGAAATAGTGCCTTGTGGGAGAACTTACTTAAGTGGGAGGAGGAGCATGGCGCTGTCTCTTTGGACGGCATGATCGATCAGCAGCAGACTCTGTGGCTTTGGAGCAGGATTGCAGCCTGCAACCTACATGCAGTGATTCCAGCAGGCTGAAATTCCTACAAGTGACCCAGCAAGCTACAGTGTTCTGGAGGTTGATAGGCGGAACCAACCTATTCTCATCTGTGTCCGTTCCAGTGCCACAGCAGTCACAGCAACAGCTGCCTTGATCGATCCGAGAGAGCTGTGCAGTGGGGGCCGTTTTTTCCAGGAACAAAGAGCAAGGGTGTACCAGCGGTTCCAGCGACATCATCACCATCTGGACAGCCGGACCGTTCATCTGCAGTCACCCCCTTGTTGAGCGGGCCTAGGCCCACCCATAAGAGTACTTATACTGTCTTTGCAGTTTTCTGAAAGAATATCATAACTGTATCCTGGAATACAGTTACTAGATACACTGGATTGCTGTTAGTTACCAGTTTACTCTTAAAGAGCCAGAGGGGCCTTAGGGGATGAGGCTTGTCACCCTGACACAGCCCATCCCCGATCATGGTAAAGAGCCAATGAAATTTACCACGTGACTGGCTCTGTCCAATCACAGCCAGTCACAGAATTCAACAAACTGCATTAACGAGCTGTTACCGGGTTCTCCTTTTCACACACTGTTCGTGTGTGAGGAGGAGATTGCGGTAACAGCTTGTTACCACTTACAGTACACACAAAGCACACTGATTCCCCCCTGTAATCTTGTACTTTCACCACCCCATCAAAGTACCTGTCACCACCCAATCAAAGTACCTTTCACCAGCCTATCAAAGTACCTGTCACCAGCCCATCAGAGTACCCTTGTGCCTGTCACCAGCCCATCGGAGTACCAGAGTACCTGTCAGCAGCCCATCAGAGTACTCAAGCACCGGTCACCAGCCCATCAAAGTACCCGTGTACCTGTCACCAGCCCATTGGAGTACCCGAATACCTGTCACCAGCCCATCAGAGTACCCGAGTACCTTTCACCAGCCCATCTGAGTACCTGAGTACCTGTCACCAGCCTATCTGAGTACCCGAGTACCTGTCACCAGCCCATCAGGGTACCCGAGTACCTGTCACCAGCCCATCAAGTACCTGTCACCAGCCCATCTGAGTACCTGAGTACCTGTCACCAGCCCATCTAAGTACCTGGGTACCTCTCACCAGCCCATCAAGTACCCGAGTACCTGTCACCAGCTCATCAGGGTACTCGAGTACTTTTCAACAGCCCATCATAATACCTGAGTACCTGTAACCAGACCCTCTGAGTACCTGTCACCAGCCCATCAGGGTACCCGAGTACCTGTCACCAGCCCTTTTGAGTACCCGAGTACCTGTCCCCAGCCCATCTGAGTACCTGAGTACCTGTCACCACAGTCCATAAAGTACCCAAGTACCTGTCACCAGCCCATCTGTACCCCAATACCTATCATCAGCCCATCAGAGTACCAAGTACCTGTCACTAAACCATCAAATTACCCGAGAACCTGTCTCCAGTCCATCAGAGTACCTGAGTACCTATCTGCAGCCCATCAGAGTACCCGAGTACCTGTGACCAGCCCTTGCCTCATAAAATATATATTGGGGTATTTACTTTCCAAAATGGGGTAATTTTGTGGGTAATTCCACTGTCCTGGTGCTCCAGGGCCTTCAAAAGTGTAATAGGTCATTAGGAAATCATATGTGTAATTTATGCTCCTAGAACACCTGACTGTGCTCCCTGCATGTTGCACTCATGGGGTATTGCCATACTCGGGACGAGTAGCAGAATGTATTTTGGGGGTAATGTTTTCTATGTACATGCTATGTGTTAGAAATATCTTATAAATTGACCACTTTGTGTAAAAATAAAAACGTTTTCATTTTCTTGCCACATTTTTCAAAGATTTGTGGAAAAAAATTAACCATTCAAAAGACTCATAAATGCCTCATAGAATATACATTGGGGTGTTTGCTTTCCAAAATGGGGTAATTTTGTGGGTAATTCCATTGTCCTGGTGAAATTATATGTGTAATTTATGCTCCTAGAACGCCTGACTGTGCTCCCTGCATGTTGGACCTCTCTATGTGGCCAGGTTGTGAAAAAGTCATACACATGTGGTATCGCTATACTCAGGAGGAGTAGCAGAATGTATTTTGGGGTGTAACTGGAAGTATGCATATGCTGTGTGTGAGAAAAAATTGTTGTTATGACAATTTTGTGTAAAATAATAATAATGTCTTAATTTTCCCAAGAATTGTGGGAAGAAATACAACTTCAAAAAAATTGCCATGCCTCATACTAAATACCTTGGAATGTCTACTTTTCAAAAAGGGGTCATTTGGGGGGTATTTGTACTTTCGTGACATTTCAGGGCCTCAAGAAATGAGATAGGCCGTCAGTGCATCAGGTGTGATCAATTTTCAATGATTGGGACCATAGATTGTAGACTCTATAATTTTCACACAGACTAAATAATATACACTAATTTGGGCTATTTTTACCAAAGATATGTAGCAGTATAAATTTTGGCCCAAATTTATGAACAAAAATTACTTATTTGCAAAATTTCATCATAGAAACTAAAAAAAAGTGTTTTTTATTTTTCAAAACGTTTGCTCTTTTTCACTTATGTCACAAAAAATAAAAATCTCAGAGGTGATTAAATACCACCAGAAGAAAGCTCTATTTGTGTGAAAAAAATGATAAAAATGTTGTTTGGGTACAGTGTTGCATAACTGAGTAATTGGCATTCAAAATGTGAGAGCACTGAAAACTGAAAAGTGGTCTGGGCAGGAAGGGTGTATAAGTGTCCTGTATTGAAGTGGTTCAAGGAGACTTTTTTTTTAAGTGGGTTTTTTTTATTGCATTTTAGTGTATGAGATCTAAAGGTCTTTTTGACCCCAGATCTCATATTTAAGAGGTCCGGGCATGCTTTTTTCTATTACAAGAAATCACAAAAAAAAAAAGTGAAAATGTAAGTCCCGCCCGCATATGAAAACGGTGTTCAAACCACACATGTGAAATATCGCCACGATTGTTAGAGCGAGAGCAATAATTTTAGCACTATACCTACACTTTGACTCAAATTTGGTAACCTGTAGAAATGTTTAAACACAGATTTTTAAGTGCCAAAGTTTGTCGCCATTCCACGAGTGGGCGCACTTTTGAAGCATGACATGTTGGGTATCAATTTACTCGGCATAACATTATCTTTTACAATATGGAAAAAAAATTGGGCTAGCTTTACTGTGGTCTTATTTTCTAACTCAACAAAGTGAATTTTTTCCCAAAAAATCACGCTTGTAACACCGCTGCGCAAATACGGTGTGACATAAAGTATTGCAATGACCGCCATTTTATTCTCTAGGGTGTTAGAATGTTTGGGAATTCAAAGTAATTTTATAGCAAATAAACCTGATTTTAACTTGTAAACACTGAATCTCAAAAATAGGCTTGGTCTTGAAGTGGTTAAAAGCAGGCCTTTGAGAGGTGTTAAAAATGCCCCTCAAATGCCTATGCACCAGATACAATAGACAGCACATAGTGCTGTTCACACTAAAAGTTAGCATTGCGTCACTTCAAAATTAAAGCCGTCATGTCAAGTCAGGAGGTGCTTGAAGACTTTCAACTCCTCCTGTTCAAGTCTATGGTAACGCCTCCCAAATGCTCTGACAGGCAGTTGCGAGCGTTAAGATTAGTTCATTTACTGTAATGGAATAGGCTTTTGTGGAGCAGTTTTAAAGCTCATCCAATGCTTCATAACTGCCCATAGGGCATTTGGGGAGCATTTTTAACTCCTCATTAATGCTTGTGAAATACCTGTCTAATGCCTATACTAAAGCTCATTAAATTGAGCCTAACACCCTGTGTTGCTATGGCTATTAATGACTTTAAAAATAATATAGAGTTAGATTTTAAGACCATGTGCTTTCAGGGTAAGCCAGGCTCCCCCCTCCCACTCCCCCTCCATTGATATGTAAATAAACCAGTTAGATGGCTAGAGAGAAAGTTCTCTGCAGGAAGTTTGTGTATACAGGAAGTTGGTGGGAGGGGCTTGGGGTCTTTTGAAAGGAACATGTGTTCGGAAAAAATTGTGTTTGGAGAAGATGAAGGAGCAACATGGCTGCCATGTGCTGGAGGACTTAGGAGACATTTTGATTTGGACTGAATAAAGAAGGACATTACATCTTGACCCCTAATTTGAGTAACAGTTTAATTTACTTAATGCGTACATTTTGTACATGCTTATATTTTGCTAGAAATGATGATTGGCATTGTGCATGTTGTAGACATATTTTGTAAGCTATGAGTTGTGTTGTATTGCGTATCCTGCAGTTGAATGTGCAGATTTTCTGTTTAGTAAAGCATTGATACACTACAAAAGTCTAAGCTTCCTTTGTTTTACCACAAGTAACCTTGCTAGATAAATGTAAGCAAAACATTTGGGGGCTCGTGCCAGGATTTGTGCTGATTTTCAACTTAAGCAGACTTGTTTTCTGTGGTGTGTTTTGTTGCTTGTGCTGAAGAAAATGCTGCATACACTGTTTAGGAAGAGTAAGGCTGAGACGGTTTCTGGTGTCCAGGAGGAATTGAAGGCGTGCACCCTTCCTACCTGGGCCAGAGAAAGTCAGTGGATGTCTGTTGCAGAGGAGCTGGCTAGATATGCTTCTCCTTTGAACAGAGATTTCGGGGGGGGGGGGGTGGTGTCTTTGATCTTTCCTTAAATTTTAGTCTCAAAAGTTTTGGGTTCAGTAAGGGAGAGATGCTGTGTTTGGTTTACACTTCCTGCATGCTCTACATATTGAATTGGAAAAGAAAAAAAAGGCAGAATTAGAAAGAGATTTACTTAAGGAGCAGCTTGCAGTGGCATCCAAGTGTTTGGAAGACACTGCAAGCAAGGCAAAAGTTTTAGAAAGTAGGGTAATCAAAGTTAAACCTGCAGTGGCTTCAAAGTGTGCTCAAACCCCTGTAGGCAGAGCTGAAGATTTGAATGAGCAGTGTGCAGCCCTCATAAACAAGTCTAATGATGCCCTAACAAAGGACAAAGGCCCTACGCCTGTAAGTAAAAGTAGGACGTGTGCCACTGGTACTTCCCATAAGTGGGAAGCTGAGTATTTGATCAGCTCAAATGATGGCTGAGCTGAGTCACATACAAGGAAGGCAAGGCCTATGGTCTCCAGGATACACATGTAGAGAGGAAATAGATGGGATTCCTACACCAGCATTGTTTAAGAAGTGGAAGCAAGTGGTTGGGAATAGTAGATTCAGTCACATTAAGTGTTTCTCTTGCCACAAAATTGGCCATTTTGCAAAAATTTGTCATGCTGTGAAGACTGAACTACAGCAGGCCAGTGTTTGTCCCAGGACAGCATGGAGAGACACGCAAGTTTGTTGGAAGGCAATGCCTTTCCATGAAAGTGTTTCAAGGCAACAGTGGGCACCCTACAATAGCTTTGCAGTTAGAATTGGGCAGATAGAGAAATGTGAACAGTGAGCTATGCTTTTTGGCAGGTGGAAGGAACATATTATCTGCTTTGTGTCTTACTTTTTTCAGGTACTGAGCATTGAGAGGTGGAGGAGGCAGAGAAGATGACCGGGTCACATGGGAGGAGGCAGAACAGAAGAAAGTCAGAGGAAGATGCGGTTGATTTCTGAATTGGAGTAGACCCTTCATCTGAGCATTTCCTTATGAGTAGGAGGAGGACAGGGGACTTTCATCTGGAACTTTCCTTCCACAGACTGTCAAGGACATTGCTGACCCTGCTCAAAAGTAATGTTTCAGTCTCCCAGGGACTTTCTTCATGCTTATATTTTTCTAGAAAGGATGATTGGCATTGTGCATGTTTGTAGACATATTTTGTAAGCTAAGAGTTGTGTTGTATTGTGTATCCTACAATTGTGCAGATTTTCTGTTTAGTAAAGCATTGATACACTACAGAAGTCTAAGCTTCATTGGTTTTATCGCAAGTAACAATGCTAGATAAACACAAGCAAAACACGCCATACTAAAGCTATAGGAGCAATTGTTAAGGGTTAGAAATTTAGTCAAGTGTGAACAATCCCTAAGAGGCATAATTAGTCTTTTGAAAATGTTTATGGAAAATGTAGGAAAGCAAATGAAAATGCATTTTTTTACACAAAGTTGCCCATTGATAAGATATTTCTCACCAACAGCATGGATATACTTAGAAATATACCCCAAAACAAAACACATTCTGCTACTTATACCGAGTGTGGCAATACCACATGGCTGAGACTTTTTCACAGCCTAGGCACACAGAGGGGTCTAATATCCAAGGAGAACCTTTAGGCTTTCTAGGGGCATAAATTACGGCATAGATATTTACTTTCCTAAATACCTATCACATTGTTGGAGGCCCTGGAGCACCAGGACAGTAGAAACACCCACAAAATGACGCAATTTTGAAGAGTAAACACCCCAAGGTATTTTAAGAGGCATGGGAAGACTTATTTTTTGCCACAAGATTTTGGAAAATGCAGAAAGAAAGACAAAAGTGTTTCTGATGTAATTAACCACTTCAACCCCAGAAGGATTTCCCACATTAGGACCAGAGCCCTTTTTGCAATTCTGCACTGCATAGCTTTAACCGACAATTGCGCGGTCATGCAACGTTGTACCCAAACAAAATTGGCGTCTTTTTTTTCCACAAATAGAGCTTTCTTTTGGTGGTATTTGATCACCTCTGTGTCACTTCTGATCACCGCTATAAAAAAAAATAGAGCATCAATTTTGAAAAAAATAATATTTTTTACTTTTTACTAAAATACATATCCAAAAAATATATATATAAAAACAAATGTATTCATCAGTTTTGGCCGACATGCATTCTTCCTCATATTTGTGGTAAAAAAAATTGCGATCAGCGTTTATTAATTGGTTTGCACAAAAGTTACCGCGTTTACAAACCATGAGAATTCATTTATGGCGTCTTTACAATTTTTTTTTTTACTTGTAATGGCAGTGACCTGCGATTTTTATCGGGACTGTGATATTGCAATGGACATGTGGGACCAATGACATTTATATAGCGATCAGAAATTTAACAATCTAGGGGTTAACTGTGTTCCCTAGGCGTGTTCTAACTGCTTGGGGGCTGGGCTGCCAGGGGCATAAGAGATCTAACTGATACCATTTACAGGGATCAGTAGATCTCTTACAAGCCGCCTGACAGAGTGGAGAACCGCCGTGTTTACATCGTAAAGTACTTCTGTGCCAGGCGATCGCAGGTCGCTGGTGGACATCGAGTCCGCCCGACCCACGGCCATACTGCTGTAGAGTGTGGCGGGCACGAGAGTGCACAGCTGAGCCACCATTTACAGAAGGCAATTCACGCTATCCAGCCACTCTGCAGCAGTAAATGTACGCAGGCCGGTCCGGAACTGGTTAATAAGTTAGTTCTCAGACAAAGCATGGGCATACTTAGAATTATACTCCAAAACACATTCTGCTATTCCTCCTGGGTAAGGGGATACCAAATGTATGACACTTTTTCACAGCCTAGCCACACAGAGGGGCCCGCCATCCAAGAAGCCCCTTAACCACTTCTAGTCTAGGCCAATTCTGGCATTATTCTTCTACATGTATAAAACATATTTTTTTGCAAGAACACTACTTAGAAACCCCCAAAATTATATATTTTTAAGCAGAGGCCCAGGAAAATAAAATGATGGGTGTTGCGTATTTTTATGTCAGAAGCTATTTGTGCAGCAGTTTTTCAAATGCATTTTTTTTGGAGAAAATACTCATTAATGAATTGCACAAAAACAAAATATAATATCCAATTTTTGGTAATATATAAAAGATGATGTTACATCAAGTAAACACCAAACATGTCACTCTTTAAAATTGTGTCTGCCCATGGAATGGTGACAAACTACGGTACCTAAAAATCCCTATAGGCGACACTTTAAAAGACTTTACAGGTTACCCACTTAGGGTTACACAGGAGCTCTGGAAATAGAATTATTTCTCTCACTCTGACATTCGCAGCGATACCTCACATTTGTTAGGTGATCGGCGGTTACATGCATGTGGGGCCAGCATATCAATTTGCATTTGTACGCGAGCTTGGGCGGACGGGAGCACTTTACATTTTTTATTTTATTTAGTTATATTTATTTTATGATTTTACATGTATTTACTTTATTTCTTTAATTTATTTTTTACATTTTTTTATTTAAAGAAACATTTGATCTGGGGTATATTTGATGCTGGTATGGGGTATGTCGGTAATCAGGACATTGGTATGAGGTATGGCGGTGATCAGGACACTAGTATGGTATATGGCGGTAATGAGGATGCTGGCATGGGTTATGCTGGTGATAAGAATCTGGTATGGGGTATAGTGGTGATTAGGATGGTGGTATGGTGATCAGGACATTGGTATGAGGTATGGCGGTGATCAGGACACTAGTATGGAGTATGGCGATAATCAGGATGCTGCTATGGGTTATGCTGGTGACAAAAGATCTGGTATGGCACATGGTGGTGATCAGAACACTGGTATGGCATATAGTAAAAGTCTGGATGCTGTTATGGCGCATGGAGGTTATTAGGGCACTGATCTGGTGAATTTGTTTAGTTCCATTTCGTTGAGATTTGTTATTTAACTAAATTTGTTTGTTAAATTTGTTGCATTCCTCACATTCGTTTTCGGGATTTGTTTCTTTTCATATTCGAAAAAATTTGATCAAAATCTAATTCAAAACATTAAACAGCATTTGAAAAAAATTGTTATGCTGTATACCGTATTATATTCTTTATATTTTATTACATTCTTTTCTATTGTTTTTCTATTCTATTCTTTTCTATTCTATTGCATTTTCTTATGTTTTATTCTATTATTTTATATTACTTTCTAATCTTTTCTATTCAAATTCAAATTTATTCTATTCGAAATTCGAACTTCGGAAGATGATTATATATTCTATTTTAATCTTGTTCTATTGTTTTTTTATTCTATAATTTTCTATTTTATTTTCTTATTTTCTATTCTATTCTTTTCTATTATTGTCTATTCTATTATAATCTTCTCTATTCAAATTCAGTCTATTCAAAATTGGAATTTATTCTATTAAAAATTTGCATTTCAGAAGATTGTTATATATTATATTTTTTCTGTTTTATTCTATTCTTTTTTATTTTTCTATTCTATTCTTTTCTATTCTATTGTATTCTCTTATATTCTATTCTATTCTATTCTATTCTTTTCTAACATTTTCTATTGAAATTCGAGTTTGAATTCTATCTATTCGAAATTAAAATTTTGAAAATAGTTATATACATATATTCTATTTTTACTTTCAAAATTTTTATTAGAGATTTGTAAAAGATAGAACAAACATAGTCATGTGCAGTACATTCATGAAAAAATCAACACGAGATGTAAGCTAGAGCAGAACAGATGGATGAGTTAACTGTTGGGGACTCCTTTACATAACTATCCAATCAGAAAGTACGGAAGGAAGGAGGGGGGTGAAGGACCCTCCAGCGAGTTCCCCGCCCCGGATTCAGCTCCCCGATGTCCCGGCACCCCAAACTGGGAGCAAGCTGTGCCAGGTCGGGAGGGCTTCCCCCCACCGAGGAGGACCAGAGGGACCACCCACCCCCCGGGTCCGTCACACCGAGGTCCCCGAGAAAAAACTTGTGATTTTTCTGCCAGAGTTTAATTGAGAAATGAACACAACAAAAAACGGGGAGAGATAAAAATACATTTTTCAGTATATACCACTGTAATTAAGCAAAACCTAGTTATACTACCCACCAGAGGGGGAGAAAGGAAAAGAAAAGATAAGGAAAAGTCTGAAGCTGAAGAACATCTAGAATTAGAAGCGGAATTTCGCAACCTATTGCCGGGTCAAGCCTGGAGTAAAGGAGATGCCCACATAAGCTGCCCAAGGTTCCCAGATAGCTTCAAACTTCTTAGTTGTGTCCGAGAGGACACTAGCAAGTTTCTCCGGTGACATGATCCACGAAATTTTACGTATGGCAGCTGCTAAGGATACCTTTGTTTTTTTCCAGGATTTAGCTATAGTGAGTTTGGCCCAGAGTAGTATGAAATGCACTAATTTCTTCTTAACTTTGGATAAGTTTGGTATGTGGGCATTGAGGAGAGCGATCTCTGGGGACCTGGTGACCTGGGTACTAACTAACCCATCAATGAGGTTAAAAGTTTTGCTCCAGAATGGGCGAATCCTTGGGCATTCCCATCAGACGTGAGCCATTGATTCCAATAGGGAGCATCCTCTGAAGCACCTTGGGTCTGCCGCAGAAAAAATTGAGGCTAACCTAGTCGGGGTGAGGTACCATCTGGTAATCAATTTGATGCTAGCCTCCATAAGAGTAGTATTTAGTATGCCTCGGAAAGAGTCTGAAAAGGCAACATGCCACTTCTCCAAGTCCCAAGAGACTTGCAGATCCTCCTCCCATTGGTTCATATAAGAAGTTTTTGTCCCAGGTTGGGTAAGAGAATTGTATACTACCGAAATGCCACCTTTCTGTTCCATGGCTTGGCCGCACCACATTTCATAAGCTGTGAAATTGGGGGGAGGGGCTTGTTTTTCCAGATTTGCTGCAGGAAATTATGGATTTGTTGGAATCTAAACCTTTCAGAAGTTGGGAGGTCAAGTTTGCTTATTTACTGGCTTAGGGATATAGGGCCTGAAGTAATGATTTAGTGCCTTATACGGTACAGCCCCTTGTCCAACCACCACTTGAATGCTTTTATGTTGAGGCCTGGAGGAAAGTCTGGGTTGTGGAAGATGTGTGCCAGGGGGTTAAAGGTTGAAATAAGCTCTGGATGATTCCGCAGATTATCCCAGAGTGAAAACGAGTGTGATAAAGTGGGAGATAAAATCGGGGGTCTTTTTTTTGGGGAGGTCCATAGGAGGAAATCTATGGTGTGATTTGGGACTGCCTGTCTCTCGATTTGGATCAGTCTGGTTTTTCGACCCTCATGTAAACTAAGGAGAGTTGTGCTAATCTGGCTGCTTGGTAATATTTAAGGAAAACTGGAAGCCTCCCTTTTTCCTGTGTCGGTATAATATGTTTTGGGGAAATCTATATCCTGAGTTCCCCCGGACAAATCTGAGGATCTTGCTCTGGAAGGTCCTGAGATGGTCTCTTCTTATATTTATAGGTAAGGCTCAAAATAGGTATAGTAATCGTGGCAAGAGCGTCATTTTGACTGCGTTAATTCTGCCTAACCAAGAGAGTCCCCTGTTTGACCAGGCCTTCAAGTCATCCTCAAGTTTTCGGTACATGGGGGGGTAATTGTTGGAGTATAAGTCTTCTATCTTGTCTGTGAGATTAATACCCAGATATTTAATGGAGGCTCGATTCCACTTATATGGGAAAGACCGTTGCAGGGAGTTAACTACTTCCGGTAGGAGGGAGATGTTCATTGCATAAGATTTGGTGTAATTCACTTTGAGTCCAGAGTGGTCTGCAAATGAGTCTAATGTGTGGCTTAAGTTGGGGAGAGAAGTGTGGGGCGAAGTAATGAACAAGAGAATATCATCCGCGAACAGGCCGCACTTACGGCTTCTGTCCCCGCAAGTCACTCCCTGGATGTCTGGGTTTTAGCGAATCGCGATTGCTAACGTTTCGATGGCTATTGCGAAAATGAGAGGAGACAGGGGACACCCCTGTCTCGTCCCCTTTGCTATAGAAATTGGTTTTGAATAAAAGCCTTGTAGCCTTATTCGTGCCATGGGCCATGAATAAAGAGCTTTGATAATGCCCAAGAAGCGCTGGCCAAATCCCCATCTCTCTAAAAGTGTGAAAATGTACGACCAAGAAACCGAGTCAAAGGCTTTTTGTAGATCTAATGATAAGATCATGCCTCTCTGTTTATGGCCTCCCTCCCAGTTGGATTGTAAAATGGAGATCAGGTCGATGGCTCTGCGGATCTGATCCATCCCTTGGCGCCCGAGGATAAAGCCTACCTAATCTTTATGTATATAGGCATTAATAAAAGAGGCTAACCTATTGGCCAGGATCTTTGTCAAAATTTTAATGTCATTTTTAATTAATGATATCGGTCTGTAGTTGCCAATTTCCTCCGGATTCTTGTCCGGTTTTGGTATGAGCGTGATAAATGCCAAGTTAAGCTGTGGGTCCAGGGGGGCACCCCGCGTGACCACGTTAAAAAAATTTGTCAAGAATGGAGAGAGTATCTCAGCAAAAGTCTTATAGTAAGGGACCGTCGGGGCCTGGGGCTGAACCCCTTCTTAAGTCCTTGATGACTCCCAGGACCTCCCCTTCTGAAATATCCACCTCTAGGATCTGTTTATGTTCTGCCGTCAGGGAGGGCAAGGGTATACCATCAAGGAATGTTGAGACAGGTTCCTTATGATTCTGTTTATGGGGGCTATATAATTCGGAGTAGAAATTATGAAAATAATCCAGGATAGTCAATGGATTGGAGCTGAGGCCCTGTCCGGGGATCCTGATTTTGGGGAGTGTGTAGTGGCGAGGTCTGGGGGCCTGAAGAGTCCGGTAAGTTTTATCAAGTCTGGCCAGGTCTACCGAACGCTCCTTTTTCAATTGGGATATCTGAATAAGTTTACCTCTGATGAAGGCTTTATGAGCCGCCCAGAGGGTTTCTACTGAGATCCCTTCCGTATTGTTGTGGAGGAAATATTCCTTGAGGGAGTTATTGATTTCAGTGACTTTGACCGGATCAGTGAGCAATGATTCATTCAGTCTCCATTGTGTCTGTTTCGCGTAGTGTGGGTCGGACCGAATGTGCAACATTACTAAGGAATGGTCTGAGAGTGGTGTGTCGATTATCCGGGAGAGTGTTATTAAGGGGATTGTGTCTGATCGTACTAACAGATGATCAATCCGAGCATAAGAATTGTGGAGAGAGGAGAAGTGAGTATAGTCTCTCTTAGATGGGTTGAATTCTCTCCAGGAGTCTGTCAAGTTTAAAGTATGCAGCAGTTTGGCAATTTTGAGACTCGCCTTGGAGGGGCGAGTTAGTTGGTTACCTAAGGGTCTGGATTTATCTAGTCCCTGGTCAAAGGCAACGTTGGAGTCCCCTCCTAATATGATTCGGCCTTCTAAATGAGGTTGGATATAATCAAACAACGCTTTGAAAAAGGTTGGTTGGCCTTTATTTGGGGCGTAATAAGAGACCAGGGTATATATGTATCCTTCAATGGTGCCTTTGACAAGGATAAATCTCCCCTCTGGATCTTTAAATTCGAAGCAGGGGATAAATCCACAAGTTTTGGAGATCAAGATGGCTACCCCTTTTGTTTTTCGACTCCGCTTTTGCCAAGAAAAAAGTGGGGAAGTGAGAATGAAGAAATTTGGGGCTGTACCGTATTGAGAAGTGGGTCTCCTGTATCATTACAACATCTAATTTAAGGGATTTGTAATGGTCAAGCACTTTCCTCCTTTTTATAGGGGAGTTAAGTCCCTGGGCATTGTGGGTGGCTATTTTAAGGTTTCTCGGTGGTGCTGTAGCCATGGAACCAGTGAAGTATAAGACATGTGTTTACGGTAGTACTCACCACTCACCTGGTAGCTCCACCGATGACGAGGATATTTTGAGGGGATCCAGAAGACTCGTGGGCTGAATGGCTAGTCCGACAACGGCTGCGAAGGAGAGGAGAATCCAGGTGCTTTGTAGAAGGAGAAGGGAAGAAAAGATGAGAAACAGAGCAACAAGAAACATGATAGGGACAGTTAGTCCCAAAGGAAACTAGTGGAGGTGGTGCCCGGGGGGGTAGTAGACCCCTCCGACCCACCATCCCCGCCCTCCAATGAGAGGGCATAACAACAACCAATAACATGGTAAGACTAAGCATCTGACCCTTCTGGGCCAGACAACTTATCCCTAGGAGTTTCAAGGAAGTCCCGGGGGTAAGTGGAGGCACATGGGGACCCACTCTGGCCTTGGCGACCCCAGGCTCAAAATTGTCTCAGAATATCACCAGAACGTCTAGAAGTGTAACAGTCTACCTAGTGGTTTAACAGCTTGGAATTTGCGTGAGAGCCTTAGTTCCCATCCCTAGGGGCGAAGGCTCACTTTCTGAGTGAGGGAACTAAATGTGAAGCTGAAGCCCCTTTCTAAGCACTTCGCTTCTCTAGAATATTCATATGACAGAGCAATTGTTCATTAAACTTTATATATATGGAAAAAAAAAGGAAAAACCCCAAACTAACAAAGGGCAGGTACAAAAGAGTTTAGGTAGAGGGGCTGAGCAACCCCCAATTCAGGGCCTTCACGCTGAAGCGCGAAGGAGCTTTCCCAGTTCTCAAAAAAAAAAACAATCAACATGAACCGGGCAACAAGGAAAAGGTCAGTTCCAAAATTTCCCCTCCGAGCAAGGTTATGGTGGTCTATTGTCCTTAGCTTTCTTGCTTTTCGATTTGGTCCAAAGTGGCGATACTGAACTCGCAGGTAGAGGCCTTTTTACATAGTTACATAGTTACATAGTCAGTGAGGCTGGAAAAAGACACAAGTCCATCAAGTCCAACCCATGTGTGTGTTTTACTTTATGTCAGTAATACGTTGTATATCCCCCAATGTTGTGGTCCCTTAGGTGTGCATCTAATAGTTTTTTAAAATTATCTATACTACCAGCAGAAACCACTGTTTCTGGAAGCATTGATACATTGATACATTTTTCCGGAGATGGACGCTCAAGTCATAGCGGTGAAACCTGGTTTAGCTTTTCGTTCTTTCGATTCCTGTTATCTGGTGGTATTGGAACGAGCCTCCCCTTTAAAACCTTGACTGGAAAAGGAACAACGGGCCAAGTACAACTAACAAAAAAAAAAACTCTTGACCCTTTCGAGGAAGCGCGAAGTCGCACTTCCGGGACTTAACCCCCAACGAGTCGGGGAGATGGATTTGAGAAAACATG
>BLSH010169284.1:8446-22044 GCA_018402905.1 Glandirana rugosa | reverse complement strand
CCAATTTTTATCATTTGTGAATTATGTATTTGTTTCCAGTTCATATGTTACATTTTTTAGTGGAGGCAATGTGCCCAAAATATATAGTAGAGGCAATGTGCCCAATATATGTATTAAAAGATGTATGGATTGTCTACAGTACTACCTCGATGAAAGTTGCCTCAATAAAAACGCATGTTTTTTACAACCCGTGTGTCTCATTTAAAGTCCCAAAAACCCCCCCCTTTTTGTATATCAAGCGTCTAACATGTTTTCTCTCCACCTACCTACTTTCTTGTGTCACTTTCCCATTGACAGTGTGCGGCACTGGCTGGACTAGGTGCATGCGTATTGGGGGATGCACGCTGTGCCGTTCCACGGCAGAGTGCTTGCTGTTAGGACTTTGGGTAGCCAGCTATGTCGTGATCTCCCTCCCCTTTGGATTTTACAGTGGCCGCCAGAGAACTTTTATGTGCCAATTTCATCTTCTGCTAAATGTGAGTATATCAGTTGGAGTCTTTTAATTGATTAATTTATTAAATTGGTGTTACACTGGAGTGGATATGCGCTCTCTCTCTTCTTCTTGTTTTTGTCTAGATGTGTTCCTGCCATCCAGTGGAATTATAGAGAACTGCAGCACTCTGTTGGTTTATGAACCATCACTCTAAGACCCCTTTCACACTGGGACGTTTTTCAGGCACTTTACCGCTAAAAATAGAGCCTGTAAATCGCCTGGAAAACTCCTCCCAATCCTCCCCAGTGTGAAAGCCTGAGTGCATTCATACTGGGGTGGTGCGCTTGCAGGACAGAAAAAAAAGTCCTGCAAGCAGCATCTTTGGGGCAGTGTGGGAGCGGTGTATACACTGCTCCTCCACCACCCCTGCCCATTGAAATGAATAGGCAGCACTTCCGAAGCGGCTGAACACTGATTCGGAAGGGCCGCGCACAGGCGCTTTTAACCCCTTGTTAACCCCTTCACGCGGGTTAAAAGCACCCCACTGCCACCTGAATAGCGGTGGCAAAGTGCCATTATAACATCGGTAAAGCACCAACACTAGTGGCGCATTACCGCTACTGCGGCTGTGGCCCCAGTGGGAAAGGGGTCTAAGTGAACTACAGTCGGAGAACCTTTTTTTTTTTTAGATCAGGGCATCTGCTAGTGTTCTTCTGTTTCTTAAAAAGCAGTGCACATGACTGCAAGTAACATTCGCTGGAAAAGTTAGGGGGAAATGTTAGGGAAGTTAGAGGTTCAGTAGCACACAAAGGATGTTACAAGGAGGCAGAGAAAAATTGCTAGAAATTATTTAATGAAAATACATTACAGGGCTAATAAATAGTGGATATGCTATTTTTGGAGAATAAAGATATAGTTTAGTGTCACTTACCTCAATTGTAGCTTCTGGGTACATTAAGAACTTTGTGAGGACCAGCCTTGTCATAACTACAGTGCTGCAATCAGTGGAGCTCACCACTGTCTTCTCTTGCAGAATCCAGGCTTTGAATTTTTTTAGGAAAGTGACAGAACAGCATAAACAATAGGTATCTTTGGCATGTTGATGTATGCACCGAGTAAAGGATGTGGTAGCTGAGTATTGGTTCCCAAAGACCCATATTTTATGTGAGAAACTTTACCATCTCTGTGTTTTCATTGCAATTTTATTCTTAGTTTATTAACACATGCTAGCCACTAGGTATTGCTGTTGTAGGGTTTTGTGGTAATTGGATTTATGTGGTGTTGTCCCCCTAGGAAGAGAGTGAATACCAGAAGATTCATATTATGCATTCAGGTAGATCACAATGACAATGGCCCAAAGACATTTGAGTTTACAAGCCTGCTTTACCGGTTTAGGCAGAATAGAAGACAAACAGGGATGCAGGGATGGAAGGAATAAAAAGCTGAACAGACTTATTGAGGTAAGAATAATATCACACTTACATAGCAGTAGCAATAACAATGTAACAGCAGCCAGGAGATCTTTTGCAGCACAGGATGGAATTTATAAACCTTCATGTAGACACACTTAGACCCACTTTAGTCTGTGGCTACTCAACAAACTTGTGGCAGATGGCTGTTTGTTGGGGCAAGGCAACACGTTTTAACTGTAACACCCTTTTTGTGAAGCCTGACAATACTTGGTGACACAGGGAATTGTAAAATCGGAATGATGCGTGAGTGAGTCGGCACTGCACCACTACAGGGCTGTAGCATAGCATTCAGCGTACCAATCAATACGCTTACAACCAATACAACAGAAGTGGTGAACTACAAGGTACAGCAGGACCACTTGATATATATATATATATACATACACACACACACACACACAGTTGTGCTCATAAGTTTACATACCCTGGCAGAATTTATGATTTCTTTGCCATTTTTCAGAGAATAGGAATGATAACACAAAAACTTTTCTTGCACTCATGGTTAGTGTTTATTATCAATCAACTGTGTTACTCTTTTTTAATCATAATGACAACAGAAACTACCTAAATGACCCTGATCAAAAGTTTACATACCCCAGTTCTTAATACCGTGTATTACCCCCTTTAACATCAATGACAGCTTGAAGTCTTTTGCGGTATTTGTGGATGAGGCTCTTTATCTTCTCAGATGGTAAAGCTGCCTATTCCTTTTGGCAAAAAGTCTCCAGTTCCTGAAAATTCTTTGGCTGCCTTGCATGAACTGCACATTTGAGATCTCCCTAGATTGGCTCAATGATATTGAGGTCAGGGGACTGAGATGGCCACTCCAGAACCTTCATTTTATTCAGCTGTAGCCAATGACAGGTCGACTTGGCCTTGTGTTTTGGATCATTGTCATGTTGGAATGTCCAAGTACGTCCCATGCACAGCTTCCTGGCTGCTGAATGCAAATGTTCCTCCAGTATTTTTTGATAACATACTGCATTCATCTTGCCATCAATTTTATTCAAATTTCCTGTGCCTTTGGAACCCACACATCACCAAAACATCAGCGATCCACCTCCGTGTTTCACAGGCCTTGTTGACTCCTCTCCAAATGTAGCGTTTATGGTTGTGGTCAAAAGGTCAATTTTGGTCTCATCACTGCAAATGACTTTGTGCCAGAAGATTTGAGGCTTGTATCTGAGCTGTTTGGCATATTGTAAGCGGGATACTTTGTGGCATTTGCGTAGGGATGGCTTTCTTCTTGTGACTTGACCATGCAGTGCCTCCTTATTGTGCATCTTGAAACAGCCACACCACATGTTTTCAGAGAGACCTGAAGTTATTTGTGGGTTTTTTTTTGCATCCCAAACAATTTTCCTGGCAGTTGTGGCTGAAATTTTAGTTGGTCTACATGACTGGGTTTGGTTTCAACAGAACCCCTCATTTTCCACTTCTTGATTAGAGTTTAAACACTGTTGATTGACATTCTCAATTCCTTGGATATCTTTTTATATCCCTTTCCTGTTTTATACAGTTCAACTACCTTTTCCCGCAGATCCTTTGACAATTCTTTCAAAACTCAGAATCCAGAAATGTCAGTGCAGCACTGGATGAAAGATGCAAGGGTCTGTCAGGAGTCCAGAAACTCATTGACCTTTTATACACACGCACTAATTACAAGCAAACAGATCACAGGTGAGGATGGTTACCTTTACTAGCCATTCAAACCCTTTGTGTCATCTTGTGTGCTTGTTATCAGGCCAAAATCACCAGGGTATGTAAACTTTGATCAGGGTCATTTGGGTAGTTTCTGTTGATAATAAATGGCTTCAGACAAACACCAACCATGAGTGAAAGAAATGTTTTTGTGTTATCATTCATATTCTGTGAAAAATGGCCAAGAAATCATAAATTCATTATTTTCCTCAAACTTCTACAATCAATACCCCATAATGACAATGTGAAAGAAGTTTGTTTGAAATCTTTGCAAATCGTTTAAAAATGAAAAATGAAAAAATCATATGTACATAAGTATTCATAGCCTTTGCTCAATACTTTGTTAAAGCACCTTTGGCACCAATTACAGCCGCAAGTCTTTTTGAGTATGGTGCTACAGTCCAGCTATTTTTGGCCAGTTTCTCTTATTCTTCTTTGCAGGACATTTCAAGCTCCATCGGGTTGGATGGTGAGAGTTGGTACACCACCATTTTCAGATATCTCCCGAGATTATCAATTGGGTTCAAGTCTGGGCTCTGGCTGGGCCACTCAAGGACATTCACAGAGTTCTCCCATAGCCATCCCTTTGTTATCTTGGCTGTGTGCTTAGAGTCGTTATCCTGTTGGAAGATGAACCCTCGTCCCAATCTGAGATCCAGTGTGCTCTGGAGCAGACTTTCATCAAGGATGTCTCTGTTCATTGCTGCAGTCATCTTTCCTTCGATCCTGAGTAGTCTTCCAGTTTCTGCCGCTGAAAAACATCCCCACAGCTTGATGCTGCCACCACATTGCTTCACTGTAGGGATGGTATTGCCCAGGTGATGAGTAGTGCCTGGTTTCCTCCAGACATGACCCTTGCCATTTAGGCCAAAGAGTTCAATCCTTGTTTCATCAGACGAGAGAATTTTGTTTCTCGTGGTCTGAAAGCCCTTCAGGTGCCTTTTGGCAAACTCTAGGCGGACTGTCATGTGCCTTTTACTGAGGAATGGCTTCTGTCTGGCCACTCTACCATACAGACCTAATTGGTAGAGTGCTGTAGAGATGGTTGTTCTTCTGGAAGGTTCTCCTCTCCCCTCAGAGAAACACACTCTGTCAGAGTGACCATTGGGTTCTTGGTCAGAGTGACCATTGGGTTCTTGGTCACCTCCCTGACTAAGGTCCTTCTCCTCCAATCGCTCAGTATGGCCAGGCAGCCCACTCTAGGAAGAGTCCTAGTGGTTCCAAACTTCTTCCATTTATGGATGATGGAGACCACTGTGCTCATTGGGACCTGCTGCAGAAATTTTTCTGTACCCTTCCCCAGATCTGTGCCTCAATTCAATCCTGCCCCATGTCCCAAAGGTCTACAGACAATTTCTTGAACTTCATGGCTTGGTTTGAACTCTGACGTGCACTGTTAACTGTGGTACCTTATATAGACAGGTGTGTGTCTTTCCAAATAATGTCCAATCAACTTAATTTACCACAGGTGGACTCCAGTCAAGTTGTAGAAACATCTGAAGGATGATCAGTGCAAACAGGATGCACCTGAGCTCAATTTTGAGTGTCATTGCAAAGGCCTTGAATACTTTTTATTTTTTTATTTTTAATAAATTTGAAAAGATTTAAAAAAAACTTCTTTCATGTTGTCATTATGGAGTATTGTTTGTAGAATTTTGAGGAAAATAATTAATTTAATCAATTTTGGAATAATGCTGTAACATAGCAAAATGTGGAAAAAGTGAAGTGCTGTGAATACTTTCCGGATGCACTATATGTATAACTATATACTTATTGTATGCGTTAGAAAAGAATAATTCTCTATTGTGTAAATAAATTATGCCACTAGAAATAATAATATCACTACAAATAAATTGTGTTAGAAATACATTTCTACAATGCTCAGGTTGGGTAATAGAAAATGTCATAAAGATAGCATATCATAGCAGAAATTTCCTTTTGTGCTGGTTCATAACAAAAAAAAGTTATACAAAGAGATGTTTATATAACAAGAGAATTCTATGTTGCAATTCCCCTGACTATGCAACACAGTAGGTTTCCTGTTGCACGCTATTATTTTTCACAAACACTGACATATATAACCAAATCTAATATATATATACATGCACACACAGATAAACTCTATAGTACAGTATTTCAGAATATATATCGGCAAAAGAAGGGAAAATAATTGGGACTTTTTAGTCCCAAAAAAGACAATATCATTAAGAAATGTGCTATACATGAATTGTTGGTAGCATCACTATTACTTTGCACCGTGGTAAAAGGGGAGAACCTACTAAGTCCGCCTATTCTTATGTACACCCCCCCCACCCCAGACCAGACACCCCAACAAAACCTAAAATAGGGAAGCATACAGCGGACTGCAAGAGGAAGTAAATGACAACTGCAAAAATATCCCACAAAATATCTTGTTAAAACTGAGAATTCATCCAGTACCTTAACATTCATTTTATTGTGCTAAACATTGCTTATTTAATATATTTAGTATAGAAAGAAACCACAAGGAGCTGCCCGGGTTTCAGCCCAAGAAGCACTTTGACTGTGACCTTTTGAATGAAAAAACAAAGGGGGTTGCCTTGAACCATATCTGATATGTTTTATATATTTAATCCACAAAAAGGTGCAGCCAATTCTCAACAAAAACAATTCAAACAGTCCCAACTGTATAAATCACTGATAAAAATAACTATACGTATGCACCTGAGGGGGAGAAAAAATGCTTCATTAAAAGAAAATGAGCTTTAAAGAGATTTAAATATAATAGAACCCTGATGAGAGTGACCACAAAAGCATAAGATCCCTGCTTGAAAGTATTAGCAGCAAAGGCCAGACCCCAGTGAAGATCATAAACTCACTTGTTGCAATAAAGGGATGTAAAAACAGAAGACAAGTGGCACCCCACTAAGCATAGTATGTGGTTAAAAGCGAAACATTTATTAAAATTGCACTTACAGAAGATAAGTGTATACAGGCATGTGAGACATCCGAGCTTCCCAGTGTGGGTAGTCCGAGCGCTGGGGGTCCCGCCAGCAGATGTGTCTGGTCGCACCGGTGGATTCTGAGGCTCCAGGCAGGTGGGCGGAAAGGTGGTGCCCAGGCATCACGGGGCCCGTGGGGAGCTGGTGGGCTGGGTTGCAGCTGTCCAAGGCGTGCATTCGGAGCAATCCGTGCTCCTTCATCATGGCCTGACATGACCAGTATGAACCAGTTGAGGGATATATGGCAGAAGAGAAGCCTATTTGCTAAAATTTTGGAAAACTATTTCAGATCCACACTTAAAAGAGCAATAGGCTGATAATTCCCACATTGAATACAGTCCTTGTCAGGCTTCGGGATCACCATTATGTAAGCCCCCAGTGTATCTACTGGTGTTATAGGGTCGTACAAAATAAGGGGAGAGGACATCTTGGAAGGTTTTGTAATAGCTAGGAGTTAACCCATCTGGACCCGGGGCCTTGCCTATTTTAGAGAAAGCTAATATCATGCCTAGTTCCTCGCTTGTTATGAGAGCTTCCATATCCTCGCAAGCCTGCATAGAAAAATAGGGCATACCCAAAGAAGCTAATACAGTAGAAATCAATTCTGCACAAGGGGGAGAATGATGGCATGCAGGGTTATTGGGATTATAGAGGCTGCAATAAAATCGGTGGAATTCCTGAGCAATGAAGGCTGAATTTGTCACCTTAGTGCCAGACGAGGAAATAATTTGAATGATTAGAGATTTTGATTGTGACCCTCCCAGGGCACCAAGCTAGAAGGAGACAAGGTTTATTTCTTTAAAAGATCGCCTGTATCAATGCAGTTATTCCTGGACCCCCACATTCAAAAGTTGGTTAAACTGCTGTCGCAAAGAGAACGGTTATTTCTGTGTCTGAAGAGTGAGGGATCTTTTGTGGATGGCTTCAAGCTGTTTAATCCGTAGGTATAAAGAGACAGTTTCAGAAAGCTGTGCCTTCTTGATCCTGGCACCATGTTCAAGAAAAATTCCTCTAATGGTACATTTATGTGCCACCCACAGTATTGTCGGAGTCATCTCAGGTTCATCATTCGAACAAAAATAAGCAGCTAATGCATGCGAGACCTCAGACATGGTGGTGGGGTCCTTTAACAGTGCTTCATTGAGGCTCCAGGATGAAGTCCTTGAGACCCTGATAGCCAAGTCTAGCTCCATATGGACTGGGCCATGATCAGACAGCAAAATTGGATCAATCGAGGTTGTGCAGGCTTTAACCTGTTCTTTATGGGGGAGAAAAATAGTTAATTCAGGAGTACATTGAATGAACAGAGGAGAAAAATGTGTAATCTCTAACAAAAAGATGTTGAAGGCACCAGATATCTACAAGTTGGAGGAGATGAAGTTCAACCTTCAGTCATTTCAAATAGGAGTATGACAAATGGAATGCACCCCTTGAGACATCCAACAATGGGTCGTAAGCAAAATTTAAATAGCCCCCCAGAACCAGCACGCCGTCGCTATGTTCTAAAATCAAAGTGACCATCCTCCCAATAAAGAGAAGCTGGTCAGTATTCGGAATGTATACATTGATCGATGTTGACCGAGTATCTCCGATCAAGCCCTTGACAATCAAATATCTGCCCTGTTTGTCAGCAATGTGAATGCCTGAAAGCCATGGAACAGATCTCGCTAAGAGGATACTAACGCCCTTGGCTTTGGAGATAGGTGATGGGCTATGATACACCACATGATATGTGCTATTACACAATTTAGGGATCTTTCCGACCTGAAAATATGTTTCTTGGAGAAAGACAATCTGGCTATGCATCTTTGTCAGATCACAAAATAATCTGAACCTCTTTTCTGGTATGTTGAAAACATTCATCTTAAGAGAGGTGAACCTAACAGGGGTGTTGGCTGCTGCCTGAGACGAGGAGGTCACCATTGTCCCTGGGGAAAGAGGGATAGGGTGACACAAAAAAGAAGGTATATGGAAAGCAAAGATTAAAAAAAAAAACAAGAAAAAAATTTGAAAGTAGGCAGCAGCCTTACCGAAAAAACAGTAAACTAAAAAAACATAAACTCCCCCTGACTAACCCAATTGGACTGGGAGAAACCTACGTAGGTGTGTAAGAAAGCACCACCTGTAACTGAGGTGCATTCCCTCAGGGAATCTGGGGAGGGAGGGAGAAGAGCAATGAACCAAACGTGATCACCCAGTAGTGAAGAAGATCAACAGAACACTTAGCGGCCATAGAAGACACACAGAATCTCCCTTGACGGGAGGGGTGGAAAGCTCACTGGCTCCACCAGCCCCCCTCATGTCGGGAAGAAACGCAGACCACCACCAGGTCCTCACCATATTGTGTTCCGCTGCGGTCGGTCACTAACCCATCACATGTAATCAAGATATATAATCATTAGGGCACGTAACTGAAACGGGACATGCACCTTGACATGTGCCCCCATCCCCTCATAAGAATGAAGCAGGGCTTGCAAAAAAAAAGCAGAACTAGAGAACTTAGAGAACTAAAATGAGCCAGTAAGCAGGCCAATAGCATGCCAGTGGAGAGGAGCACGCCAGGGCAGCCCCCCCCCCATCGCTAGAAAGACGCTAAATTCACCAAAGTTATAACAAAAATTACCCAGAAACAAACCAGTATCATCACCAGAGACACCTAATGCTGAAACTGGGGTGCAGACATATATTGACACAGATTCAGGTACTCTGGTCCTGGCAGCGGTGGGAGTGGGAGTCGGGTTCACAAGTCCCGTATCTTAACATGGAACGTGGAGCAGGCAGGTGCGATCTAAAACACTAACTCATGATTCCCCTCATGAATGTGAGAGTACTAGATCAGCAGGTCCAGCAGATAGATGAGGGGGCTGGGGGCCCCAGGGTCTGGGTGGTCTAGGACGAGATAGTAACCAGTGAGACCATGGCATGCTCCGGTTGTCATTAGGGCAAGCCAGCCAATCGGGAACTCTCATAGTAGCCGTGCCCAAAAACCGGAACAGGTCTGGCAGCTGAGAAGGAACATATAGAGTGAAAGAGGTATTTTGCCACTGGGTTATTAGGTGAAAGGGGTAACCCCATATGTATGTTCCTCCTGCATCACGGATCACCTCCAGGAGGGGACGCACCATGCCCCGCATCTGACCGGTATGAGGGGGAGGTCTGGAAAGACTTGAATCCTCGCATCTTCAAAGTCCAGGGTACCCTGTTGCCACGCATTCCGGAGAATAGCCTCCTTAATCTTGTTAAAATGTATGTGGCAGAGCACGTCCCTTGGTGCATCTGGGGGGCTCACCTGCGGCAAGGGCACTCTATGCACCCTGTCTATCTCTGCATTGTGAGGTTTGTCCAAAAGAGTATTGCAGATGGATTGGATGAAAGCCCTGAGATCAGCCCCTGTCATGGACTTGGAAAAACCCCCAAAGCGTAAGTTGTTCCTCCTGCTCCGGTTTTCGGTGTCTTCAAGTTGCAGAAGTATGGAAGTGAAGTGGTCGTGAGAGGAAGCTGCTGTGTCCTTGAGTGTCGCCAGACGGGATATGGTGGAGGTGGTGGTCTCCTCTAGAGAGCGCACCCTGTTGGCCAGTTTGGCAAGCTCCTGCCTGATCACCGCTATGTCCTGTCGCAATGCTCCCTCAATCTGTTGGGCAATTGCCTCAAGTTCTGAGTTTGTAGAGAGAGCCTCCAGATCTTGCCTAATCGGGAGGGATCTGAGGATGGCTCTCAGCTCTGGGTCCAGCTGGCTCGCCTGTGTCTGGTAGTGGTAGTAGTGGCCTTATGCAGTGACAGAGGCAGCACTGAAGAGCTGCAGTGCTCAGATCAGGGAAGGAGTGATTTGACTGCTTCCCCCTGCCTGCGTTAGGTCCTGGACTATCTCTGCCATGACTAGGCGCTCCAGCTCCCGCTGTTTGTGAGCTGCGGCTTGAGCCAGCGCCATCTTGGCAGGGACCCAAGTGGCTGCAGAGAGGAATGGAGAGGAGTTTGGCAAGGGTGAGATATCGGTGAATACCCGTGGACTTCGGGAGCCGGCCAGGACCCCCTTGCCTTCTGCCTTTGGTCATACACAAACAGCGGGGATTGCTGCTTGGGAAGTCCCCCAAACCGCTCAAGGGATGATGAGTTCAGGAGCTCAGCTGCTTCTTGGCACTGTTATGAATCTGCAGTAACATTTCATGTCTTGTCTGTTTGTTTACCTGTCTGCTTGTAGTCAGCTTAGAGACCGTGCACCCCTCACCTGTGTGCTTTAGTAAACTTTCCTCAGCAGGGCCCCACCCCAGGTCCTAATTAGGAACATTATATAACACCTTGCAGTGCAAGCCACTGACACTGAACAATATTCTGTGTTAGGCTTTCTGTGTGTGTTCCCGCTGAATGCTCTTTGTCTGATTCTATTACTGACCTTGGCTTGTTCGTGACTATTCATGTCTGCTTATTACCCCAACCTTGGCTTGTTTGTGACTATTCCTGTCTGCTGGTTACCCCAATCTTGGCATACTCTCCTGTCTGCTCGTTGTCCTGACCCTTGGCTATCCCACTGACTAGTCCTTGTTGTCCTGTACTGCTGTATCCTCTCTATCCACCAGTAGCCAGCTGTGAGCATGAGCTGGGAGACCCCAGGGCCACGACCTGGAGCCAGTTGCAGCCAAGTCCATCCTCACCACTAGAGGCTCTGGTGAACACCTGCTGACTATTAGACTTCACGCCCTTGGGAAACCTATGCTCTGCATATCTGTGTCAGTGCTCCAGTGGTCCTGCTTCCATCACCACCCAGAGTTCCATTTGCGGCAGTCAGCTAAGGGTTTACAACCTTAGTGGTGCGCCCCTAACCATAGCGGTTCGCACCTGTCACCTGCTGTCAGGTGACCTGACAGGCACTTTCTGTACTGCTGACTCTCATAATAGCTCAAGGGAGGACCCCCACCATGCCACCGTCCAAGATTAATGGAAAAGGATTGAAGGAGCAACTATTAACAAATATTGGGAACTCTATGAATGTTCTCTATGCTGGTGTGTTGATCCGTTTCGCTTCCCAGAGCTTCCTCAGGACACATACGGAGGTGGATGCTGTCTGGCTCTAATGTTAGGAAAGCACTAGACACACATCATTTAGACATCACACTTCGGCCAGCACTTGCCAGGTTCGATTTCAAGTAGACAAAGATATAGTTGTATTATCAGAACAAATCAAAAAGGCAGGGTGTGACCCTGGTGAGATCCTGCAATAGAGTTCAAGCAGGACACAAATTGAAACCCAGGGAATATGGAATCTCTGTATCCAAAGTATCACAGTAAACCGAGAGTGGGTGCACTGGCCAGGCCCAGTAGGGATGGGGGTGTCTGTAACACCCCAAACAGACAGGTATATATCAAACAGGACCAACAGTGGTGTTTCAAATTACCACGGGTAACTGTATCAAAAGGCCACACTGGGCCTCAAAATAGACCACTGCACTGAATCCTGGATAGGTGTTCCAGGACAGTCGGTGGGGATGCATGCTGACATACCGATTACAGCCACACATATGTTCCTGTCCTGGAACACCTATACGGGTGGTGCTTTTCTGCTCAGTTTAGGGTGATTTTATGAATATGTTAGTATATGTCCTGTATGTGATCAATTTGTTGTAATAAAGATACTTTTTATGATACCAAGTGCCTGTGGTGTGCCTGCAAAGTCCTGTCTATTTTTTGAAGGAGTTGCTCCTTCAATCCTTTTCCACGACTCTCGTAATAGATGGATTTAGATAGGGTGGGTCGGGAAGTGCAGAGTGCTGTGTGTGATCAGCAGTATGACAGCACTGTGTTACTGGTGATTATGACCTTGAACTCAGTTTCTAAAGGGTTATTTTAGTTTTTCCAATTTAAAGCACCCCATGAAAGCAATTCAATAGATAACACCAAAGGTTTGACAATTCACTAGCAACCTTAATCTCCATGTCAGCCAATTTGTAATACTATTTCTGTACCTCCCTGGATCCGGGGGCAAAAATTACATTTACTATAGGGAAAAGTTCCCATTATTTTAAGGGGGTTTCTCTTTACTGGCTGCGCATAATGGCTATGAACCAACCTATCTTTAATCTAATGTGATTTCCTGAACGTTAATTCAGGATGTTTTTCAACATATTTGCTTGCAATGTTGTGGGAAGTTAATAATTACCAAAACTTGGCAAAGATATCCCATATCTGTTTTTCATTTTCGCAACATCACATTATGATACGAACATTTTCCAACTGCACTTTTGGTTTCTAAAGAAAATCTAGGTCGGTTCTTTGAGTTTTCGCCTTACAACCTACTTTTTTCATAGTTGTTCAGTTTTGCCAGACTATCAGATATTGACTATATGGTATGCTGTTTACCAGAGGGGCAAGATGTGAGATTGTGGTGTGAAAAATTGTATTAAACGCCATGGTCTGCCAGAATAAACTAGATCCTAAAATGATATCCATGCCCACCCAGATCTCATCATCAAGGAACATGATCCTTTCTTGGTGGCAATTCATAGTAAATTTCAAGTTTAAGTTGTTCTCCTCCAATGATTGCATAAATGTCAGGAGTTCCACGTGACCACTCGGCCAAACTGTCAAAATGCAAACAATAAATCAATTCCAGGAAACTATGTGGCATACGTTGGTATATAGTGCTTTGTTGGAGAGCAAGGTTCACTCCCACCCCCTTAGGTACAGGTTGGCATACGATGGGGCACATTAGGTACCCATTGCCACTCCCTGCACCTTGCACCTGGAGGTTCACTGTTTTATTTATTGTATCCTTTTGTATATGATTAATGGCACCTAAAAAGTCCCAATTATTTTTCCCTTTTATATACCGTATATACTGGTGTATAAGTCGACCCGTGTATAAGCCGACCCCCCTACTTTTGCCCATAAAATATGGGAAAACGTATTGACCCGCGTATAAGCCTAGGGTGTGAAATGCAGCAGCCAGAACACAGGGACAGGGAGCCGTTATGCAAAAGGGTATAAAATACCCGTTTTCATCCCCCCAGCCGAATATGT
>BLSH010169275.1:15480-26452 GCA_018402905.1 Glandirana rugosa | reverse complement strand
ACTGCTCATTGGCTGAGACACTGGCCATTGTCAATCACAGCCTGCGAGGAGGGAGTGGGGGCAGGACTGATCCATGCTCTGTGTCCCACTGGCACAACAGGTGGAGCAGCACCGGAGTGGCCCCAGACTCTGGGGGCACTCTGAAAAGGGGAGGGGCCAGAAGCGCATACAGAGTACCCCAGGAGTATCGGGGCTGCTCTATGCGAAATCATTACACGGAGCAGATAAGTATGATGTGATTTATTATTTTAAAGGGGCTAAAATGAACCTTTTAGAACCACTTTAAGACCGACCATCTTAGCGACTTTTGTGTTTTTTTAGGCCTCATTCACATGGACATTTTTTAGCAGTTTTTGCAGCTCTTCATGTTATTCAATGGCCCCATAAAAACGCTGCCGTTTTTGAGCTGTAGATGGCGTCTGCGTTATTAAGCTGTAAATTGAACACAGGACCCACACGTTCCGGGCCTGTAACGTTATGGCGTTTTTGACGCTGAACCGGCAAAACGCGATTTAACGCCGTAGCGATGTTAACCGTCATTTTTAGGTTAAGAAATAGCAGAGGAATGTTTTTGGTTTTTTTAAAAATTGCCTATTGATGCCGACACTCATTAACGCCAATGGAAAACACAGACTAAATCACGTTTTTTACACCGATTTTTGCCTGACGTCGGTCCCGGTGTTTTGCTATTACGCCCGTGTTTATGAGGCCTTAACATTGCAGTCCTATGGTGCTGAAGTCGCACCAAAGATGCATGAAAAGTAGTGAAGGAAACTTCTTTTAAGTCGCTGCGACTTGAGTCTCATTGATTAGGTCAGCATTTCTTAAAATATGTTAAATGAATGTTTTGACTTGTCATGCGACTGTGTCTCAAGTCGCATGAGTCGCATCAGTATGAACTGGGGGATAATAAAGATTTACTAGACTTCTATTAGACATGTGCAACTCTCCTTTTCACATGAAGACTGCCCTGGGTGACCCCTAAGAGATACCAATTGCCAGAGATAGACAGAGATAGATAGAGATAGATAGAGAGAGAGAGAGAGATAGAGATAGATAGAAAGATAAAGATATATATATATAGATAGAGAGAATATATTTGAAATGTATATAATTTCATTTTTTTTTATTTATATTATAATATTTAATTATTATATTGGGGAGGGGGCCTTTATATATTCCTCTTTGGTTCCACCAACAAATCTTATTATTTTTTGTTTCCTCTCATCAGACATTGGTCTTCATTTGGGACTCCTATCAAGAAGTTAATAGTGGACTGCAGCGTTATTCTAACTCCCCTCCAACCCAGGAACTCCAACAAGAGCAATATCATGAAACATTCGCCCACACTGGCCTACACCACCATCGAAGACCCCAAGGAGAAGGAGAATTTTGGGGCCTCTCCTGTGAAGTCCAGTCTGGCCAGGAATCTTGTTGTTTCTCCTCCAGTAGAGGAAGATATGGAGAATGACACCTATGCTTTTCCAACGCTGATGTCACCAACCTCTGCCCAGAAGACCGTGATGCCGGCCAAGTCTTTCTATAAGAAAGGTGCTTTGTACGTGAGCCCGCTGCAGAGAAAGCTAATCAAGGAAACCAAGTCTAAGGGTGGTTCGGTCTACTCTCCTTCGGCCAGCAACAGAAAAAAGAGTCCCAAGGTGAAAAATTCTTTGACCTTCACCAAAACAAAAAAGCCACCAAGTCAGAAAAAAAGGGCCCCTAGTCGAGGGTCACCATCCCCAAAAATGGAGAAGAAGGTGGAGGGAAAGGAGACCCCCTCACCAGTGACCACGGAGAGCCGTGCCTCCAGTCCCCAGAAGAGAGCTATCTTGGGATTAAAAGTGAAACAGAGGCCCAAACTCATGGTGGGAGCCGCATTTTTCCCTACCAGTAAAGGCCCTATTCATCACGCAAACTTCCCGCTCACATCAAGTTCCCCGCGTCCTCCAAGCCAAAACCCTCACAGCAGAGCAGCACTCAGAGTACGGCTCCTCTTCCCAGTTCTGGCGAGAAGGTGAAGAACGCTGGTTTGGAGAGAATGTCAAGTGAAGAGGAGAAGAGAGCTGAAAACATCACAACTACTGACCCGAAGGATGGAAACCAAAGAGCGGAGCCATCCAGGTTCCTCAACAACCAAAAATCACAAAACCAACCAAACCTTCCAGGCAGGATGATACGGGGTCACAGGTATGATTTTCAGTGGCTTTATGTTTTAATTTTTTTTCCAGTTGCTGTCTGCTTTGAGATTTACAATTTAGTGCTCAATGTGATTGGTCAGAAGCAATCCATGGTTCTTCTTCCCGAATAGAGAGGTCTAGTTAAAACTATGTCCGGTGAGCTATCTGCATGGATGAATACAGGCTCACTACCAGGCCTCATAGAAAACAGTTGTTCTATATCATCTCACCTGAAGTCTTCATTGCTTGCCGCAGCTCCGCAGCAGTGCATAAACCACTCCAGGCATTTTCTGGCACTTTGTAACAATCTGTTTTTTTTTTTGTTTCTTTTTGCTAGAAAAGTTCTTGGGATATCTATCCTATCTATCATATTTTTTTTTTTTTTTTGGCCCTAGAGAATAAATTGGTGGGTGTTGCAATTATTTTATGTCACGCGGTATTTGCACAGTGATTTGTTAAGTGGAATCTTTTTGGGAGAAAATGCACCTTTTTATAAATACATTTTGAAAAATAACCAACAATACATAACCCATTTTTTTTTTGTAAAATTATAAAAGAGGATGTTATGTCGAGTAAATAGATACCAAACATGTCACGCTTTAAAATTGCGCATTACTGTGTCACAGCGACAATGTAAATATTTACTATACATAGGTAACTTTTTTAAAACTGTCGTTTCATTTTTTTTTTGATCATTTTTAGGGCTCATGCACACTGTAGCTGATAAACAACTGTTTTTGGTTGTTTGGGCTTTTTTTTAACAGCCCAAAAACACCCCATTATGTTATCCTACGTGTCCATGCACACATGGATGTTAATTGTTTAACAGCAGTAGTGTTTTTGGCCTGTTATCTGAACGCCCTGAATTGGCGTTCAAAAGTTGTTCTTCTGACCACAAAAAACGCTGGACGCTGATAAACGCTCATTAACGCTGGTAAACAGCCGTTTATTGGTGTCTGGCGTTTTTTGTAGTCAATGTAAGCTAATGAAGTAAAAAAACGCTCAAAAATGCAGACGCCAATAAACACCGATAAACGCTGCTTACAAAACGCTGCAGAATAACGTTTTCTAAGCAGCGTCCCTGCCCGACACCCAGTTCATGTTGTTACCTGTTAACCGATATTCTTCTTTGTCTCTGTATAGTACAAATGTGTTCCTGGTGATCTATTTTGATTTCCTGAGGAAGCCTTAACAGGCGAAACATGTAGGAATACTTCTAGATCACCCTATGATATGTCAACACATTAATTGGTTGATTTGAAGCCAATAGCAATCTAAGTGCATTGTTCTTAAAATTGCACCTATACGCTATTTTAATCATGTATGAATAAAAACTGTTATATTTTTATCTTTTAATACTGTGATTATTTTGGCACCATCAAAATCCCACATCATCTTTTTTCATGTTTCATGCCTATTACTGTCACAAGGGATGTTTACATTCCTTGTGACTGCAATAAAAGTAATCAGAAAAAAAAAATGCAAAGGGACAGTGTAAAAAAAAAAGAAAAAATTGAAAGCGCCCAGTCCCTCCATGATCGTGCACAGAAGTGAATGCATACGTAAGTCACGCCCACCAAATGTAATCAATGTTCAAACCACACATGTGAGGTATCTCTGCGATCGTCCGAGCGAGAGCAATAATTCTAATACTAGACCTCCTCTGTTTCTCTAAACGGGTAACCTGTAGAGATTTTTAAAGCACTGCCTATGGAGATTATTAAATACCATAGTTTGTCGCCATTTCACGACAGTGTGCAATTTCAAGGCATGACATGTTGGATATCTATTTACTTGATATAACATCATCTTTCACATTATACAAAAAAATTGGGCTAACGTTACTTTTTTTTTTCTTATTTAAGAAAGTGTTTTTTTTTTTTTGTTCCAACAAAAATTGTGTTTGAAAGACCGCTGTGCAAATACCATGTGACATTAAATATTGCAACAATTGCCATTTTATTCTCTAGGGTCTCTGCTAAAAATATATTTGGGGTTCTAAGTAATTTTCTAGCAAAAAAATATGGATTTTTAGCTAAATATCAGCCATCATATCCCTCAACCTGTTTCAGGGGATGTGCAGACAGTGGCACCCATCTCCATATATGGTGGACCTGCCCGATAGTAGCCAAATTCTGGGAAGATACATTTAACATCATTTCTACCCTTCATAATCAGCCTACTACACCAGATCCAACCCTAGCTCTACTCAACCACAAACCCCAAGATATCACCAAATCGCAATTTAAATTAGTCCTGCAAGTCACTACAGCCGCTAAACAAACGATCGCTAAGGCCTGGAAGACCCCATCCCTCTCCATAACAGAAGTCAAACATAGAATAACTAAAGCAATGATTCACGCCAGAATTGAGGCTACTATCTCGGACACCATCCCCAAATTTGAACGAATATGGCTGCCTTGGACCCGCCATTTTCTTCCGATAGATTTTGACGAAACCCTACTACGCCCATAGCCCTGTAATCCCCACGCATCATAGATCAACTAAAATCACTCTATCACGGACACCCTCCCCCTCCCGGGTATTCTTTTTTATTCTTCTCCCTAAAACCTTTCCCCAAGGTTTTCTCTACCCTTACCCACTATCTTTCCTCCTTCCTCTTACCTCTCAACCCTCTCTTGCACACTTTTCCATAGGGGCATTATCCCCCCCCACATCTCCACACATGAGACTGAACTGAACAGGCTATCCACTGGCTTTAACAAAACTAACTGTTGGTTAAACAACACCAACTTAAGCCAAGGACAGTTCTGTAATTCCTCCTGCTCCTTAACTTAATTGCGGACTACAAATTTATATGTATATCCAGTCTAATAATAATAGAATAACAGTATTGTTTCCAACACCTTACATTCAGACAGACGGGGGATATTAACCCTCTATCCCTATGAAAAAGTACCTTTCTGTATTATAACTGTAAACTGAATATTAGGCATGCTTGCCTACTCCTTTGTACACTTTGTACCCTTTTATTCTCTTTACAATAAAATATTTGAACGGGAAAAATATGGATTTTATCTTGTAAGCAACAAATGTCAGAAAAAGGTTTAGGCATGAAGGGGTTAAAAAAGTTTAATTCCACCCTAGACCGGAAGTGAAGTCATGTAGCTCCGGTCCTCCAAGATCATAGATGATCTGATATCTGTTCACATCCATGCCCAGCTGTGTGAACCATCAGATAGTTTCCTGGGCTTGCTGGTAAAAGCATGAAGCCTGAGAAACCCTTGGGGGGAGAGGAGGGGGCATGGGGGGGCGCAGGGGGTTTAAACATCCCCTCCCGCTGCCTCTAAAAGTGATTCAGCGGCTAATCAGCCGGTTGTATTGCTTTTATAAGAAACTGTAACACCGGCTAAAAAGAAAAACTGGGGTTATGACTGATATATACATACGCACATACATATTGCGGTTGGTTCTTTTCTAGACGCCCATAGAGGGACAGAGGAAGTCACTTTTAAGTTATACTGTTGCCTATGTGAGGATTGGACACTGGGAGACACAAAAAAGTAGGGCCAGCTAGTGCTAGTAAAGTAAGGCTGAAGTCTAACTCCATGTTTAGGACCAGGTCACACCATGTGCACTGTGCAATCTGGGTGCAGTGCGATTTTCAGTCTATTCATTTGAAATGGCACTGGGCCGAGCAAAAGCAGTACTTAAAAAAAACACACTGCAACCAGATCACATGGTACTGATGTACCATATGATCTGGTGCAGCCAACCCCTGCATTTGGGTTATCGATAAGTTAATATCGACACCCGCTGCATGGAATGCAGGTTTCCTGTACCATGAACCGTCCCTTTTTGACCGGTTCCCGACCACGTCGCGTACATTTATTGCTGCAGAGTGGCTCTGTCCCGCGAATCGCTGTTTATGAATGGCGGCTCACTCGTGCATGGTTAGCAGGTGGAAGCATGCCGCTGCCCGCGCCCTTTCGTGCCCACCGCACTTTGCAGCAGTGTGGCCGCAGGTCACCTCCCCCTGCACCACTCCCCTTCCTTTCTGTTCTCTCTCACCTCCCCCTCACCACTCCCCTTCCTTTCTGTTCTCTCTCACCTCCCCCGCACCACTCCCCTTCCTTTCTGTTCTCTCTCACCTCCCCCGCACCACTCCCCTTCCTTTCTGTTCTCTCTGTGGTGCTTTCCACCGCATGCAACAGATTGCAAAGCACCACTAGAAGTGCTAGATCCTGACATCAATTTCAATATTCTCAATATTAGCTAATGTGAAAGTTTAACCACTTACCAACCGGAAGGTTTTCCAGCTTTAGGACCAGAGCACTTTTTGCGATTCGGCGCTGTGTCGCTTTAACTGACAATTGCGCGGTCGAGCGACGTTGCACCCAAACAAAATTTGCGTCCTTTTTTTCCCACAAATAGAGCTTTCTATTGGTGGTATTTGATTTCTTCTGCGTAATTTCTGATCGCTGCTATAAACAAAAGAAGAGCGACCATTTTGCAAATAAACCCAAATTTCTTACTTTTTGTTAAAATTCAAATCCAAAAAAAAAATATAAAAAAACATTTTTTTTCACCGTTTTTGGCTGATTTATATCATTCCTATTTGTGATAAAAAAAATCGCAATCTGCGTTTATTGATTGGTTTGCGCAAAAGTGGCCCTGTTTACGAATGGTGAGAATTCATTTCTGGGGTTTTTATTTTTTACTGGTAATGGCGGCGATCTGCGATTTTTAGCGGTACTGCGATATTGCAGCGGACATGTCGGACATTTTTGACACTGGACATGTCGGACATTTTTGACACTTTTTTGGGACCAATGACATTTATTCAACGATCAGAAATTTAAATGTCCACTGATTACTGTATAAATGTCATTGGGAGTGAAGGGGTTAACCTGGGGGGGGGATCTAGGGGTTAACTGTGTTCCCTGGGTGTGTTCATACTGAGGGGGGGTTGGGCTAACATGGGCATGAGAGATCTAACTGATCCCAGTGACAGGGATCAGTAGATCACTCATGCCCCTACTAATATTGTAATTGTAAACACGGCGGTTCCCAGTTCTTTCCCTGTGGCCGCTCATCGCGGCTCGCCGGCGGACATCAGGAGTGCGGCGGATGTGCGCACGCGCCGCCGGCGGCGCGTGTCCCCTAGTGGCTATTCGCATATCGCCGCCTTTTTATGCCGATTCGCGCTCAGCATCCCGACTGCCACCGTGAAAACACGGCGCGCGGTCGGGAAGTGGTTAAGGAATGAGATCCCCCAACCTAATGAATATTATAATAACACCAATTAACGAGTAAAAAGCAATGAAGAAAACTAAAAACATTTTTTTTTTATGATTTTTTTATTTGAAGAGCTTCAGTCAGTTTGTAAAAAATTTAAAGTCAGCAGCTACAAATACTGTGCTATAAAAGGACACTGAGGTGTCCAGGGATCCAGCGCTGTCTTCACCAGGGCTGTTTTTTTGGCAGTCTTCGAGTCCCCGACACCGGCATGTTTACTGCAGAAAGCCAGCTGTGATTCCTTGCAGCTTTTGGTGAATTGTCAGCAGTTGAATGGTTGATAACGTTGAATAAAGCCAACAATCCATCCAGTTCAACCTGTGTATGTGTTAATGTCACTGCCATTTCCTTTATCCTTGTATATTGCATTTACTAAGATGCCCATCTAAAAGTTTTTTGAAATTATTGACACCCCCTGCTGACACCACCAACTGTAGAAGGGAGTTCCACACTCTTACCATTCTAACCGTAAGGAAATCCTTGCGCAGTTTATGGTTAAACCCCTTTTCATCCAACTTCATTGATTGGCCACGGGTCTTCTAAAGAGACCTAAGTTTAAATACTTTTCTCCCTGTGCTAGAATCAGCACTTAGCTATTTGTATATTGCAATTATATCTTCTCTTAACCGCCTCTGTTCCAGGGAGAATAAGTTTAACGTTTGTAGTTGTTACTTATAACGGAGATCCTCTAGACTCCTTATTAGCTTTGACCGAACCAAAAAATACTCTGAAAGTGCACTTTCTATATACAGTTAATAAAATGTGAATCAATATAACTCATGACAAACACAATGAAAGTGCACTAAACATGTATTCAACTTTTATCTTTTATCTATATATGTAAAATATAAAGTCTATAAATGAATGTGTGAAAAAATGTGCAAAAATTACTGTGCAAACATAATCAATAAAGTTCAAAAAGTGCTAATTTCCAAAACATCCACATATCTTTTCTCTTACGGTGAAAAGAGATAATGTACACCACCATAAAAAGTGCTCCCGAAAGGATTTTACTTATTTATTTCAGGTACTTATATAGCGCCCTCAATTTATGCAGCGCTTTACATATATATTGTACATTCACATCAGTCAATACCCTCAAGGAGCTTACAATCTAAGGTCCCTAACTCACATTCATACAGTGGCGGCTAATGAAATTTTAGCATGGGGGCACCAGACCCCACCCTTCCTTTTTGACCCCTCCCACTTCTCATAAGCCCCACCCCTTATCATTTCCTCCCCTTGTGTCAGGGGTATACAGCCCAGCATCACCAGATAGGGTATAAAGCAGCATCAGATAGGAGTATACAGTGTGTGTGTGTGTGTGTATATATATGTATATATGTGTGTATGTGTATATATATATATATATATATATATGTATATATATGTGTGTGTGTGTATATATATATATATATATATATATATATATATATGTATATAGATATAAATGTTTTTTTGTTTTTTTTTTTGTTTTTTTTTTATTTTGGTTGAACTGGATGGACTTGTGTCTTTTTTCAACCTGACTAACTATGTAACTATGTAACTATGAGTCACCAGATAGCAGTATACACTTACAGAGCACCAGATAGGAGTATACAGAGTCACCATATAGCAGTATACAGAGCCCCAGATAGCAGTATACAAAGTCACCATATAGCAGTATATAGAGTCACCATATAGCAGTATACAGAGTCTCCATATAGCAGTATACAGAGCCCCAGATAGCAGTATACAAAGTCACCATATAGCAGTATACAGAGTCACCAGATAGAGGTATACAGAATCACCATAAAGCAGGAAACAGAGACCCAGATATCAGTATACAGAGCCCCAAATAGCAGGATACATTCACCATATAGCAGTATACAGAGACCCAGATAGGGTATGCAGGGTCCCAGATAGGGTATACAGGGTCCCAGATAGGGCATACAGTCACCAGATAGCAGTATACAGACCCCAGATAGAATATAGAGGGTCCCAGATAGTGTATACAGGGTCCCAGATAGGGCATACCGTCACCAGATAGGGTATACAGGGTCCCAGATAGGGTATACAGCAGGCCTCGACAAACCCCAGGCGCCAGGTCGCCATTGCGACCAGAAATCGCGTCCTGGCGAGTGTCAGCCGTTCCTTCTATCACTATGGTAAAACAGCTGTCAGATTCAGCGAGAGCCGAGAGCCGTTCTCTGCTTCATCTAACAGCTGTTAAACTTGGCCCGCTGCCCGGGATATTTGTTTCCACTTAGACTGAAGAAAAGTAACAAACAGGCTCCCTGGAATAGTTGTTGAGAGTTAGAAGAAGAAACACAGCAATGTATCTTCTTCTTTCAAAGCAATGATCTCCGGGCTATCAGGAAAGTTTAACCATTTAAAGACTAAACCCTCTCTCACATTAGTGGTTTACAATTAAATATCCAGTGTTTTCTGCTAGAAAATGACTTGGAACCCCCAAACTTATATATTATTTTTTAGCAGAGACCCTAGAGAATAAAATGGCGGTTGCTGCAATATTTTATGTCACACGGTATTTGCGCAGCGGTCTTTCAAGCACAATTTTTTGGAAAAAATACACTTTTAATAAATAAAAAAAAACTAAACAATAAAGTTAGCCCATTTTTTATTTTTGTATAATATGAAAGTTGATGTTACACCGCGAGAAACGTGACCTTTATTCTAAGCAACAAAATTGTGATAAAGCCCTGTGTACCATCAACAATTACCACTCTATGTGCAGCTGGGCTCCATTATTTCATGGTGACCGGAAACCCACCAGAGCAATGAAAAGTCACTGTGGGGGACACACATGTAGGCAGGAAGTGGCTGCAAAGAGGCAGCATAAGATCAGCAGCGCTGGAATATTTTTCACCTTTTTTTTGTATTTTATTTACAATGTCACTAAGGCTTTGTTTAGATGTACAAGTTGGGTGGTAAAAATGTGCAGTAGAGACATGTTTTTGCCACCCACCAATGGCCTCCCTTAGGCAGCAGATGAGGGCGTTTTACATGCCGCAGTCATGATGCATTTGGCATAATAAGGAGTTTCCCCCATAACAGATTTTTTAGTGTCACTCTTTCTGGCCAGCCTATAACCCTGATATAACGGTGGAGTTATTGACTGGCTGCTCTGCGCTATAAAAAACTGGCTCCTAACTTTTTTAGCTGGCTCCTAGATTCAAGGCAAATTTGTCAAGCCCTGGTATACAGGGTCCCAGATAGGGTATACAGTCACCAGATAGGGGTATACAGGGCCCCAGATAGGGTATACAGTCACCAGATAGGGGTATACAGGGTCCCAGATAGGGTATACAGTCACCAGATAGGGGTATACCGCGTCCCAGAAAGGGTATACAGTCACCAGATAGGGTATACAGGGTCCCACATAGGGTATACAGCCACCAGATAGGGGTATACAGAATCCAGACCCTGGGACATATGGTCCCGAACTGTTTAAACGGAACTTAGATCCTCGGTCGATTTTTTCAATCCTCGGTCAAAAAATATCGCGTCTCGTCGGTCAGTTATTGAGGTGGCAA
>BLSH010169179.1:190844-202084 GCA_018402905.1 Glandirana rugosa | reverse complement strand
CTCTGGGGCTTTCCAGGACTTTGCTACAGCCATTTTTGTGCCTAAAAGTTCGGGTCCCCATTGATTTCAATGGGGTTCGTTGTCCGTGCGATCGTTTGGGTTCCGTCCGGAACCGGACTTTGTCCCGAAGTTCGGACGGACCAGCAGAACCCGAACATCCAGGTGTTCACTCAACTCTACCAGAGAGCCATTGAACAACCTGTTTCTAGCATATGCCATCTGTTTTGAAGACTGGTTATGGTTGATTACTGTCAGCATGCTGAGAGATAAACAGCTGTCATTTTGTGGGTTTTGGCTTGGTAAGAGACTGCAATTAGTGGTGGTGGGGAAATGTTAAGGTTGATTAGAGTCCTTGCCTATGGAAAACATTACACAATTTGCAATGGTGGTGGAACCTTCCTACACATGAATACTACTGTACATTCAGACATAATTTAGGCAAGGCACTGAGTCATGTTTAACAACATAGGGAGAACAAACAACATCTCTACATGAAGTGGAATGTTGAGGATTCAAATCCAGGAATGCAGCACTGCTAGGCAGGTGTGTTACCTTGTGAACCACTCACCCGCTACATGTGGAACCCTCCTATACATATAAACTGCATTTTTTGGACATATCGGTGGTGGAATGACATTTGTCAGGATTTATGCGTCTTGATTTATTCTGTGATATTTAGTGGTTCTTGGTGTGAGTGTAGAATAGTGATGCTACCCTCTGATTTTTGGGAATGGAATTTTTATTTCTGATATTGGTACACAAATCACATTTTTTGGGCTCAAATTAGGATAATTTGAAAATAATAAAAAAATACAAAATTGTGATTCATTTTAAATTTGCATAACCAACGGTATTGTTTGTGGTTTGTAAAGACACCTGTGTGAGTTTGGGGAAATATTTTTGTGAGATGGACAACAACAAGTGAAAGTGACAGAGAAAAATATATTTAACCAAAACATGAAAACATTACACATTCTAGCATTCTTAAAAACAAAATAGATGATGAAGAAGCAACATTGTTGCAAGGACAATTTCTCTCAACATGAAAAGGATTTCTATGGGGAAGTTACAATTGTACCATTAGAATGAATCGCTGAAACTTGCATTGGAAAACTCTCATTTTCACTCCCCAAAAACGCTCTTTAACCACTTCCGGACCGCATCGCATATATTTAGTGCTGCAAGGTGGTAGCATAACCCAACTTGCCATCTATAAACGGCGGTTCACGCACGCACAGCTAGGGGGCGAGCGTGCTCCACCGGTGGCGCAATCTCGTGCCCTCCGCGAGTTCCAGGAGTGTGGTCGCGGGTCGGGAGGACTCCATGTCCGCCGGCGACCCGCGATCGCTTACAATAGGAAAAAAGCTGGAAACAGGGGACATAACACTGATCTACTGACCCGTCACTAGATCTGTTATGCCTCTGCCAGTCCATCCCCCACACAGTTAGAACACGCCTAGGGAACACAGTTCACTCCTTCATTGCCCCCTGTAGGTTAACCCCTTCCCTGCCAGTGACATTTATACAGTAATCAGTGGCTATTTTTAGATCTGATCGCTGTATAAATGTCAGTGGTCCCAAAAAAGTGTCAAAAATGTCTGACATGTCCACTGCAATACCACATTCCTGATAAAAATCACAGATCGCCAACATTACTAGTAAAAAAAAATAGTAAAAGCGCCATAAATTAATTCTCATGGTTTGTAAACGCGGCAACTTTTGCGCAAACCAGTCAATGAATGCTGATTGCGATTTTTTTTACCACAAATATGTACAAGAATATATATCGGCCGAAACTGATGAAAACTGTTTTTAATATTTTTTTTGGATATGTATTTTAGGAAAAAGTAAAAAATATTGCTTTTTTGCAAAATTATCACTTTTTTTTGTTTATAGCGGTGATCATAAGCGACGCAGAGGTGATCAAATATCACCAAAAGAAAGCTCTATTTGTGGGGGGAAAAAGACGCCAGTTTCGTTTGGGTACATCGTCGCATGACCCGCAATTGTCAGTTAAAGCAACGCAGGGCCAAATCGCAAAAAGGACTCTGGTCCTTATGTGGGAAATCCTTCTGGGGCTGAAGTGGTTAAACCAGTGCTCATTTTGGTATTTACTATAGCACTCTGTAAAAACTCCATGGGAGTTAAATGAGAGTAGCTTCATGTCTGAGCATGCTCAGTTGTGCTCAGCTGTGCTGTGCACCTAGTTGTAAAGAGATGGGGAATTTATCTCTTCTCAGACTTTTAAAGATATTTCAGTGTAGAAATCACTTTTTCACACAGCTTAAAAGCAGATTATCTTTAAACAATATATTGCATATTTTAGTACAATTTAGGGGATCGTATCATTGAAAGGTTTTCCAACCTGACTTTACAAGGTAATAATATCTTTCTATCATTAAGGATTATTCCCTATATATTACTCCTATACTAACCTGTGCAAGCACTTTCCGATCCTCACCCCAGACACACACACAGCTCTGTGGGGAGCAATGCAGACCAAAGTCAACACATGGACACAGAATAATACATCTCTCATTGTTTATTTCCTGGTGCCATATCTTAAATACAATATATTATCAAGATATGACCAAGCGATATTTACAACATTACATCAATAGAAACCAATAAAGGAAATGTCCATTGCTTATCATCATTAAAGACAAACCCACTTTCATAGAATTGTCTATACGCATATGTTGGTCACTCTTAATAATACCTGCTAGCAATTACTACACATCTTGATAAAGTATATATGTGTGTATTATTGTACAATCTTAGTTAGTTCCAATTATTAGACATATTTATCAGTATTTATGATTATATTCTGGTAAACATTTTCTAGGTTTTTCGCCAAACCACCTAAAGTTATCATTCTCAGTTCATTATCATATTTTCTATAATAATAATAACAATAATAATAATAATAACAATGTTGCCACATATTAAAACTTGTCAGCTAAAAAGCCAATGTTTAAAAAGCACTCTAAATTAAGTTATAGCACAGGACGAAGTAAGTACATAATTAAGGGGGGGTATTTACAAGACCCTTACAATCATGCTCTAAACATTATTTGCATGTGCACTTCTACTGGTTCTGACTGGAGTAAGGATTTGGGCACTGTCTGTTACCTGGGCACAATAGCGAAATCGATTTTGGGAGTATTTTGCCACCAGCCCTATTGTGAATACAGTTTCAGTGCTATTTACCACGATTTGCGGCATTTTAGCACTATTAACAGTGATCACGGTAATTTTGCCACAAAATAGCGGCTGGCACTAAAGTAAATTATCCCCTATGGATCCGTTTTTGAGAGGGTAGTGTCTGTGTGTGTCTACGCGTCTGTGTCTGTCTGAGTGTGTCTGTGTCTGTCTGCCTCTCTGTCTGTGGCATGCATATCCCAGAAGAAACAACCACTGGCTATACCTGCCCTTACAGAAAATGGCTGCCAACACAGCACAGGTCAGCAGTGTGCTATTAAATCATTACATTAAAAATACAGCTTATTTTACAAAAAAAAAAAAACTCCCTAAATGCCATCGCCAATATTTGTGACTGCTGCAGGGTTTTTTTTTTTTGTCTTTCACTAAAGTTCCTCTTTTTTTCCTAAGTATATGACAAACAAGGAATCTGCTATAAGGTAATCATAAAATCCAGGCACCATTTTTTTTGCAGCCTCCATTTCCCTGGCTTTACATTGAGCTGATCTGATGGGCAAAGTTCCTGTACTTCCTGGTACTGTTGAAGCTATTTTGGTTAGTGAGGCAGATTGGCCAATAGGAGTACAGTATGTGAGGAAGTGGTAGGCAAGCTTGACACCTGGAAGTGTGACCTAGTTGTCTGTACATACAGTTGTGCTCATACGTTTACATACCCTGGCAGAATTTATGATTTCTTGGCCATTTTTCAGAGAATATGATTAATAACACAAAACGTTTCTTTTACTGATGGTTAGTGTTTGGCTGAAGCCATTTATTATCAATCAACTTTGTTTACTCTTTTTAAATCATAATGACAACAGAAACTACCCACATGACCCTGATCAAAAGTTTACATACCCCAGGTCTTAATACTGTGTATTGGCCCCTTTACCATCAATGACAGATTGACGTCTTCTTTGGTATTTGTGGATGAGGCTATTTATCTTCTCAGATGGTAAAGCTGCCCTTTCCTATTGGAAAAAAGCCTCCAGTTCCTGGAAATTCTTGGGCTGTCTTGCATGAACTGCATGTTTGAGATCTCCCCAAAGTGTCTCAATAATATTGAGGTCAGGAGACTGAGATGGCCACTTCAGAACCTTCACTTTATTCTGCTGTAGCCAATGACATGACTTGGTCTTGTGTTTTGGATCATTGTCATGTTGGAATATTCAAGTACGTCCCATGCTCAGTTTCCTGGCTGATGAATGCAAATGTTCATCCTGTAATTTTTGAAAACATACTGCATTCATCTTGCCATCAATTTTGACCAAATTTCCTGTGCCTTTGTATCTCACACATCCCCAAAACATCAGTGATCCATCTCTGTGTTTCACAGTAGGAATGGTGTATCTTTCATCATAGGCCTTGTTAACTCCTCTCCAAATATAGTGTTTATGGTTGTGGCCAAAAAGCTCAATTTTGGTTTCATCACTCCAAATTACTTTGTGCCAGTAGGGTTGAGGCTTGTCTTTGTGCTGTTTGGCACATTGTAAGCGGGATACTTTGTGGCATTTGCGTAGTAATAGCTTTCTTCTGGTGACTCAACCATGCAGCCCATCTTTCTTCAAGTGCCTCCTTATTGTGCATCTTGACGTGTTTTCAGAGAGTCCTGCGTTTCACCTGAAATTATTTGTGGGTTTTTCTTTGCATCCACAACAATTTTCCTGGCAGTTGTAGTTGAAATTTTAGTTGGTCTACCTGACCGTGGTTTGGTTTCATCAGAGCCCCTCATTCTCCACTTCTTGATTAGAGTTTGAACACTGCTGATTGGCATTCTCAATTCCTTGGATATATTTTTATATCCCTTTCTTGTTTTATACAGTTCAACTACCTTTTCCTACAGATCCTTTGACAATTCTTTTGCTTTCCCCATGACTCAGAATCCAGAAACATCAGTGCAGCACTGGATGAAAGATGTGAGGGTCTGTCAGGAGTCTAGAAACTTATTGACCTTTTATACACACACACTAATTACAAGCAAACAGGTCATAGGTGAGAATGGTTACCTTTAATAGCCATTCAAACCCCTTTGTGTCAACTTGTGTGCATGTTATCAGGTCAAAATCACCAAGGTATGTAAACGTTTGATCAGGGTCATTTGGGTAGTTTATGTTGTCATTATGATTTAAAAAGAATAAACACAGCTGATTGATACTAAATGGCTTCAGCCAAACACTAACCATGAATGAAAGAAATGTTTTTGTGTTTTCATTCACATTCTCTGAAAAATAAAGAAAGGTGTACTCCCCTAGTACATAAACGGGACTTTTAACGGCAGTACATGAATCAAAACATTATTTTGATAAAAGCATATCAAATTTATTGTTTAACAAATTGTAAAAAAAATGCATATCATGCATACATTCCTAAAATAACAACGTGGCACTACAATAACAGATCATAGTCAAAGTTAAAGTAGCACCCTATAGATATAATGTAGAGCTGATGTCTTCTTAAGCATGCGCCCAACATGTTTTGGGACCGTTGCCCTTCTTCAGGGGCGATCAAAGATGCCCAGAGTATGTGCTCATACACTGCAGAGTTGAGCACATGTGCCACATCAAGAGAGCCACCGTCCAATCAAACAACAGGGAAAGGGAACCCTGGAGGGGACACCAAATTGGAAACCACCCCCAAGGTCAACCCCTACTGGGCAGGAAGGCCAGCAGAAACACTGCAAGGCCCCCCCATACATATGGCCAAGGCTGCAACAAGGGAGGGAACCCCAGGCCGAGGGCAGAGATCCACAGTCGGGGCAAACAATGTGTAATCGTAGAGAAGCAATTCCAAGGTTCCAGCCTTCACGGACGGAGACGGCGGCATTCTCTGAAAAATGGCGAAGAAATCATAAATTCTGCCAGGCTATGTAAACTTATGAGCACAACTGTAATTACCGTTTCTTTAAAAAATGTTTTAATCTGATTAATGTAAAAAAAAGATACGAATAACACACACTAATTAGGGATGAGCCAAACTACCTAGGTTTCGTTCACAAACAGTTTCACAAATTTTGCTCTACTGTATGTTAAAATTTTGCAAACTTAGCAGTGAACCTGATTAACGTCTATAGGAGGTGAATCTTATTATTAAATTTGTAGTGATTATAGGTAGGTGATTGTCAAGCAAAAGGCAAGGGAAACCAGGCACTGCCACATGGAATCATGTGCTGATGCTAAAAAAAAATAGTGTCCCTCCCTACAAAAAATTGTCATCTCTCTCCGACACCTCCGACACAGGTGCTTAGAAAAATTAGAGGTATATACAGTGAACATATACCACTTACTCAGCGCTCCCAAACTGTAAGCCAGTGTCCATAGTCTGAATAGAAATAGGTATCCAGACAGGTCATGATAGGTGTCCAGATCTAACAAGCTCACCTGCAGCTCCAGGGATGGGACCTTAGAGGGATCCACTCACGAATGTATGAAAAGGAACACAAAGGCAGGGCACTGGGGTACGTAGGATCAAAACAAAAACAAGCCCCCTGCTTAGAAAAAGGGGGTTAAACCCCTGAAGGGCGTTGCTGCCCACCCATCTCTGATGTTACTCCTGTCATCCTGTGTCTCTGATTGTGGCCATAGATGCCGCCAGTCCTTTATTCTAGAGTAGTTTTCTGCTGCTTACACATACTGATATTTGACCGGCCCTGCTCAGGATGTTCATACACTGTATCCTTCTGATGGATATCCATACTGAATTTCAAGCTCTTGTGTGCTTTGTTTAACCACTTCAGCCCCGGAAGGATTTCCAGCTTTAGGACCGGAGCACTTTTTTCAATTTGGCACTGCGCGCTTCAACTGGTAATTGCACGGTCATGCAATGCAGTACCCAAATTAAATTTGCGTCCTTTTTTTCCCACAAATAGAGCTTTCTTTTGGTGGTATTTGTTCACCACTGCACTTTTTATTTTTTGCAATATAAACAAAAAAATGCCCAGATAGCACAACCCCCCCAAATGACCCCATTTTGGAAAGTAGACACCCCAAGCTATCTGCTGAGAGGCATGTTGAGTCCATGGAATATTTTATATTTTGCCACAAGTTTCGGGGAAATTACAATTTTTTTTTTCACAAAGTTCTCACTAAATGATATGTTGCTTCAACGTGCCATGGGTATATGTGAAATTACACCCCAAAGTACATTCTGCTGCTTCTTCTGAATACGGGGATACCACATATGTGAGACTTTCTGGCAGTCTAGCCGCGTACGGGACCCCAAAAACCAATCACCGCCTTCAGGCTTTCTAAGTGCGTAAAAAGCTGATTTTACTCCTCACTCCCTATCACAGTTTTGAAGGTCATGGAATGCCCGGTTGCACAACCCCCCTCCCCCAAATTACCCCATTTTGGAAAGTTGACACTCCAAGCTATTTGCTGAGAAGTACTTTGAGTATTTTGCAGATCTCAGATTTTGTCACAAAGTTTTGAAATTTTAAAAAATTTGAAAAAAGTAAAAAAAAAAAAAAAAATCAGTTTATTTCTTAATTTTCCAAAACAAATGAGAGCTGCAAAATACACATCATGCCTCTTAGCAAATAGCTTGGGGTGTCTACTTTCCAAAATGGGATCAATTGGGGGGGGGGGTTTGTGCTACCTTGACATTTCAGGGCCTCCAAAACCGGGATAGGTACTGAGGAGTAAAATCACCATTTTATGCCTTTAGAAAGCCTGAAGGCGGTGATTGGTTTTTGGGGTTCTGTACGCGGATAGACTCCCAAAAAGTCTCACACATGGGATATCCCTGTACTCAGGAGAAGCAGCAGAATGCATTTTGGGGTGTAATTCCACATATACTCGTGGCATGTGTGAGCAATATATCATTTCAATGACAACTTTGTGTAAAAAAATTAAAAATAAATAAAAATTGTCATTTCCCGGAAACTTGTGGCAAAATATAAAATATTCCGGGGGGCGTGGCTAGCGGCTCACGGCGACGGACGTGTTCAGGAAGAGCTCTGACAAGACAAAAAAGAAACCAGAGCCATCCTAACGATCAGAAAAGAAGGGAGGCCCAATTCACCCTCCATCAACCTCTCCACATCAACCCCTTCAACCCGATACCAAAATCGGGAGAATCGAGTGACTGACAAGGGGACCGCGGAACCGCGGATCCGAAATTGAGGCCGCGACTTTTCCGGAGACTAGGCCGCGAGATCTACAGCGGGGTAAGACTGATACAAAGCTAACCCCATACCCCCAAAACCTACCTACATACCCCAAAACCCTCTTAAAACTCAGAAGGACACCCAGGAATCGCCCAGGGTGATCCCTAGAGGACGCGGCCTACCACTAGCGCTTATCTGTGACGGAGCCCTCCTCTGCTATCAAGCTCTCCCACCATTCCTAAACCTAAAGGACTAGAGATCAGTCAGAACCTAATCCACTGATCTCACCCACTAGAATTCCAGCACATAAGCTGGTTGGGCCTGAAATCGCGGTATACAGCCTGAGCTCAGACACACAAAAAGGCTGACTGCAGCATCCCTCAGAACAGACACTGATCCCAATCTCTGACACTCTGATACAGCTCTGAGATACCTCCACAAAGAAAACAAGGGAGCAAAAACCCTTTCTGGTACATCAAGAAACATACAGAGATCTCAGCTGATTCTCCCTATACAGTCACCCTGCTCCACCATCCAATTACTGGTCCATTTCATTCTCTCACTTAAACAGAACACCAGAATGTCACAATAACAAGGAGCAAAGGGAAACCACATATCCTCTACCAGCAGCTAGGACCACTAGGCATGATGGGTAAACCCCAAAGATCACTAACTCACCCAGGATCACAAACAAGATCCCAACGCTCATTAGCTGGTACATCCGGCCAGGACATTGCTGACATCTTTAAAAGTCATTCACAGAAAGGGAAAGACATGTCAAACATCAAAAATCCCACACAAGACTTCACAGATGATGAGGACTTTGATGATGATGCCTCGGCAATCTCAGACAGGACAACCAGAACAAATGCCAATCAAGACCAACCCCTTACAATAGGGGAAATGACAGAAATTGCGACAGACATCAAAAAGTCTTTTACAACCGCAATAACAGACCTTAAAGCAGATATACTGGTCCTGACAGAACAAATAGCAACAAACAAGAAAGCAGGAAAACACAGAGACAGAGCGATTAAAAGACTGGAATAGGTCACCACCTCCCACTCAATACACCTTATTAATATCAACAGACAAATGGAAGACCTCGACAACAGAGGGAGAAGAAATAACATCAGAATAAGAGGCATACCCGAAGCAATAAACTCCGAAGAAATAAAGTCAGTCCTTACTTCCATCTTTAACAATATCTTAGAAAGACCCATAGACTCCACTATCAACTTTGAGAGGGTCCACAGAGCCTTAAGACCCAGAGGTCCAGACTCAGCACCTCCTAGAGACATAGTCTGCTGCCTCAACAGCTTTCCCCTCAAGGAGGAGATATTGGCTAAAGCTAGACAAAATGATGAAATCCTTTTTAACGGCTCAACAATACAACTCTACCAAGACCTGTCACCTATAACTCTAAAAAACAGAAAAGCGGTAAAACCGCTATTAGAAATACTAAAGGATAAGAAAATTCCTTAAAAGAGAAAATTCCCATTCGCCGTCCAAATCATAGTTGAAGGGGAACAAGTTCTCCTACGCACACCAGAGGACATCCCCTCCTTCTGTGAAGCCATCCAATGCGAGACCATCGACCTCCCGGAATGGTACCAAGAATTCCGCCTGCCTCTTCAATCGACTCCACAAAGTCTCTCTCCTGATAACACCCCCTTGAAAACAAACTACCTCAAGGGGAACAAGAAACAAAAAGTTACTGAAGGCCACAATATCGGCACACCCGCCTCCAAATCACAAAGAACAAGAGACAACAGATTCTGAATCTACTCTCTCACCATCCTACCCCATCTGGACACCCTTGAAATGAACCAATACTCTCTGAAATCTCCATACCTCAACATATAACACCAACACCATATCACCACCCATTGAAATACAAGATAACCAACGAAACAGCCAAGAACGAATATAACACCGAGTAACTTCACCTTGCTTATGACCAACAGACACCCGCCAAGAACGAGCAAGAGCGGTAAGATGAGAAGAATTTAACGAACATTGTGGTTTTTCCCTTTTCCTTTTTTTTTTTTATTTTTCTTTTTGAAGAAAGAGGGGACAGAAGCGTTACCTTTTTTCAGCTGACCCCAGTACACCAACTCTCCCATCCTTACAACACTATGCATATGAGAATTGTTGATCTCTAACAACACACAGGACAAAAGATATTACTATTTACAAGACTATTACTGCTTTTTCCTGATCAAACAAACTATTTTCAATAACGGAAGGAGATCAGGGAACATAGAGGAATGGGACCTCCCTTTTTTCTTTTTTTTTGCCTTGAACATGCCCGGTGAAGAGAGCCTCGCCCTAGCCATCCAAAACCTAAATTAACACTTGAAAACCATATAATTCTATAAACTAATATCTTAAGATTACAATCCGCCAAACAAATCATATAAGACCACAGGCGGGGGCGGGGCTCTCTCTCCGAACACAAGGCTACCCATACAGTCCTGCTCACCATTATTGGCACCCATGAAGTTTATGTACATATTGTGTAATATCTACTGAAGGAAATGTATCAAATTAACCAACATATTACTACAGATAGCTTGTGTTTGACAAAAAACTGTAAATGATAAATAACATTTAAAAAGATAAACATTATGAGGAAAACAGAGAAAACCATAATGCTTGCCTTGTCAGTGGTATTGGCACCCTTTGCTGCAAATCAGTATGGAAACCCAATTTGGCTCACCTGTTGCAGATCTCAAATGAGGATCACCTGTGATGAATTGCCTCCACCCATGTGACCCAAATTAGCCAATAAATGAAGATTTTGGTTTTATAAAAAGCCACCTGTTATTCCCTCTTCATGTGTGACAATGGTAAAGACAAAGGAGCTGTGGAAACAGAAATGGTAACAGTGTGTACTTCTCCCTTATTGTCCACCGAAAAATATTTTGGTTTT
>BLSH010169179.1:126534-164405 GCA_018402905.1 Glandirana rugosa | reverse complement strand
ACCCCCCCCCCTTACATCAGAGTCTGCACAGACCACCCCTTACATCAGAGTCTGCACAGACCCCCCCTTTACATAAGAATCCGCACAGATCCCCCCTTTACATCAGAGTCCGCACAGACCCCACCTTAGAGCAGAATTTCCACTTGCTCTGAAGGAGAGTTTTGTGGACTCCAATATAAAGGGGAACCTTGATTTCAGGGAGGACGCTGTGGACTCTGGCGTAAGGGGGTCTCTGCATACCAAAGCCACCCCCCCTTTTCATCAGAGTCCACAGCACAGAGCATCCTTTAAATGATATGTATGCAGTGGGAGGCAGGAGACAGGGTGAGATTACTCACCCCAGGATCGAGGCTCAGACACACTCTGTCTGCAGCTTTTCTCTTCTCGGTTCACACTTCTCGGGGATGTGTGGGTGGGGCAGACCCAGGAGACAAAGGAGGGGCCGGAGGAAGAAGAGCAGTTCATCCACTGAGAGCGGAACTGCCAGCGTCAGTGCTGAGGCTGAGCTGTGTGTGAGAGAGACACACAGCTCAGCCCATGCAGCCATCAACTGCGGAGGAGACACAGGCATGGCCGCATATCGGTAGGTGAGCGGTGGTGTTAACCCTGCCCAGGCCGCGATCGATAGGTCACGGAGCGGGTGGCCCGGTCTGCCCAATGGCCAGTCAGGGCCTGCACAGCGCGGCTTGGCCCCACCTCCCACTCCCTCTTCACAGGATCTGACTGACTACCTATGACTTCCACTGCTCTCTTCCAAGCTTGTGTGAGTGGGGAGAAGTGAGAGAACAGATGAAGCTGGTGCCGCGCTGGATTGACATGGGGGGGGCACCGAAAGTGAAAGAGGTAGAATGTTTTTTGCCTTAATGTAGGGAATGCATTAAGGTAATAAACCTTTTACCTTTAGAACCACTTAAAATTCTAAGCTATCTGAGTTTCCCAACTATATATATAGATACTGTATATGTTCACCTGAGGAAAGCCCTCTCATGCAACAGCAACACACCAGAAAACCTGACATCACCTTTAAGCTAGATTTTTTTTTCCATTAAGCCAGTGGGTGGGGAGCAGGATTCTTCTATCAACAAGAAAGGTGGATAGGGGAACCCCCACCTGGACAATGTATTCAGAAAGAAGCTCCCAATGCTGTGAGACTACACTGATCAGTGGCTGTAGCAGATTGGCTGCAACTTCTGATTGACAAAAGCATGTCTGTTCGACAGAGGTTGATCTAATGATCAACTTCTGATGAACAGGGAAGGTTACACACAGATCAAAATTTGGCCAGTCCCTGCTGAAGTGGACGAATTTCAATTCATCTATGTCCAGCTTTGCAAGGCAGCTTAAGGCTTCCAGTGTCTGTCTGCACTAAATTTAAAAAAGCAACAATGGCAGCCACTCTGATATGTTTGTAATTAGCATAAACCGGAAGGTGCACATGGACAGAGCAATATCCAAAAAGTACTATGGGAATCCCCAACACTATTGCAAGCTAGGCAGCAGAACCACTAACTAATCTTTTTCAAGACACAATAACAGAGGTTTTAGCTGCATACATTTGCAAATCCATGGAAGCCACACTGCTGCGTTAAAGCCTGTAATGCCCCCTAGTGATGGGTTGTTAACCTAGGTCCTGCTTCAGCCACCCAATGTAAAGTGTGCATCAAGGAATGCTAGAATCCTCTCCCATTGCTCTGGCTCACTCATCTTGGCCTATGGGCCTGTCAGTGAACTCACACCTACTTGTCACAATGTAGTTGTACAGTTTTGACAAGTACCCGGTCCCACTTCCTCGTGGATTGCCTAGTCGAAAAGTTCCCTAGTTCTTTGTTACCCATAGCAACTGCATTATTCCTCCTGCTTGTCTTGTTGAGTAGAGTTTTTGCAGTGGTTTTGCTTTATACCCCACCTGTGCTTTACTGACCCTAGTTCTTTCATATGCTAGGAACCATCATGCACCCCTTTAATACTTCAGACGAGGCTCAGGACAGTTGATGCAACTTGTACTTGAAACATATTGATGATACAGTTCAGTGTGAACATATAAGATAGAACATCCCTAACTATCTCTATTTGACTGCCCACAATCGTCAGATCTTGTAATGGGGAAGAGATCGGGTGCAGTTCAGCAGGGCGGGTGGTCCCTTTATGTGTGTGTCACTTACTACAGACCTTTCAGGTCTGCATCATCCACTACTACAGACCTCTGCATCATCTACTCCCAACCCATGAATTATGCCTCTCTTACTCCTGAACCTTTGCATCACATACTACTGAACCCCTGCACTTCGTCCCTTTAAGCCACAGCCAGTATTCCGCACAGTAAAAATCACACCCAATTTTTGCTGTGCCACACTTTTTCTCAGCTGGGAAAGCCCTACTTATGATCTTCCCCACAGCCCCATGCTTTTAGAAAGTGCCCCTGACCTGAGCTCATCACTGCACATCCATTGCCAATGTTTATATGTGACATCATATACAAGCACCTGGGCTGGATGCATGAGGTATATCAGAGGGGATAAGTGTGCCAGGACAGGAAGCTGTGCTTCCTTGCACTGCTTTGAATATAGTGCATATCATAGATGAGAAGAGGGTACAGTGGTAGGGCAGAGGAGCAGGAGGGTTTGGTGGTGGGGTAGATGAGCAGGAGGGTTCAGTAGTGGGACAGAAGGGCAGGGGGATACATTGGTGGGGCAGATGTGTGTGTGGGGAGGTCATTGATGGTGCAAATGTTTGGGGGGGTACATTGGTGGGGCAGATGTGCAGGGGGGTACAGTGGTGGGGCAGATGTGCAGGGGGGTACATTGGTGGGACAAATGAGCAGGGGGTTACATTGGTAGGGCAGAAGAGCAGGGGGTGCAGAGGTGAGGCAGATGTGCAGGAGGTACAGTGGTGGGGCAGATGAGAAAAGGTGTTACAGTGGTGGGACAGATGAGCAGATGGGTGGTGGGACAGATGAGCAGATGGGTTCAGTGTTAGGACAGATGAGAAGGGAGTACAGCGGTGAGACAGAAGAGCAGGGGAGTACAGCGGTAGAGCAGATGTACAGGAAGGTACATTAGTGGGGCAGATTAGCAGGGGGTACAGAGGTGGGGTAGATGTGAAAGGGGGTACAGTGGTGGGGCAGATGTGCAGGGGGGTACAGTGATCTGAGTTGTGAAGGTGCATAAATTGGGACTGATCTGAGGACTGGAGGTACAGGAATTGGGGCTGATCTAAGGCGTGAAAGTGCAGGATGGTAATTTCTCACTATTACTCAAGTATTTTACAAGCATTTACTTTATAAAAATTCATTTTTGTGATTGAGAGAGTGAAGTTGACAATTTTATTTTATAAAACTGGCACTCTCAATTTCTTTGAAACCATTTTTCCGCACACTATGCTCAAAATATTTCCTACCCCTGTATTTCATATAAGGTAAAAGAGGTTAATAAACAAATCTAAAAAAAACTCTGTACTGTTGGTATTAATTAATACTTAGTTCATAATCAGCCAAAGCTGGCCTTTTTATAACAATGAATTACACATTAATTACATAGTACCCAAGATTCTATTTGGAACAAATAAAGCTGATCATATTATAAAACTCTTTCTTACAGCTGACTCTGTTGGACAGATAATATTACATGTTTTCTGCTCTTAGGTGGGGGTATATTTGTATTTATTAATAACAGCTGGACATGTTATTGCACCAGTGAGATCGCTTCTGTGACATAAATATAGTGGTGTCTTATAATAACTTTAACCACTTCAGCCCCGGGAGGATTTCCCCCCTTCCTGACCAGAGCACTTTTTTGCGATATGACACTGCGTCTCTTTAACTGACAATTGCGCGGTCATGCGGCACTGTACCCAAACAAAATTGATGTTCTTTTTTTCCCCATAAATAGAGATTTCTTTTGGTGGTATTTTATCACCTCTGTGGTTTTTATTTTTTGCTATAAACAAAGAGCGACAATTTTGAACAAAAAAAAAAATGTAAACTTTTTGCTATAATAAATATCCAAAAAAAAAACGAATTTATTCTTCAGTTTAGGCCGATATATATTCTTCTACATCTTTTTGGTAAACAAAATCACAATAAACGAATATTGATTAGGTTGCGCAAAAGTTTTTTTATTATTTTTTTTTTTTTTACTAGTAATGGTGGAACTGCGACATTGCCGCGGACAGATCGGACACTTTTGACACTTTTTTGGGACCAATGACATTTATACAGCGATCAGTGCTAAAAATAGCCACTGATTACTGTACAAATGTCAGTGGCAGGAAAGGGGTTAACACTAGGGGACGATCAAGAGGTTATGTGTTCCCTAGGGAGGTGTTTCTAACTGTGGGGGTAGTGTAGTGACTGGGAGTATAGAGAGAAAGCTGTTCCCAATCACTGGGAACAGTAGATTTCTCTCCACTTCCCTGTCAGAATGGGGATCTGTTTGTTTACATCAACAGATCCCCATTCCGGCTCTGTGAGAAGTGAACGCGGGTAGCTGGCGGACATTGCATTGCTGGCCACACGCATCGGCCCCAGAGATGTGCAGCGGGCGCACACACACACCTGCTACAGTCTCTTAAAGCACCGTCATACAGCTATGGCGATTTGCGCAGTATAGTCGACCTGCCGCCGTCACTTGGTCGGCAAGTGGTTAAAGTGGATGTAAACCCGATTCATGAAATTTGAGCTGGGCATATAGATCTGCAGTGTTTTATTATCTCTCTCCAAAGCACTGTGCCCCATAGCTGTCTCTTCCTGTGTTCTTCTGTTATCAGCCTGATAAGTTTTCCGTCACATAAAAGCAGACAGAGTTTTGTGTTGGGAAGGCTGCTATAAATAGATTAGCAGAGCTCTGAACTATACAACGAATGGCGCTGAGAGTCTCTACCTATGAGGGGAGGGGGTGTGTGCCTTTCCTCCAAGCAGCTGTCTTGGCTGTGTGCCCAAGTTTCTCTGCAGTCTTAAACGGGAAGAGACAATCTGCTTACATATAGAGCACTTTCTAAAGGATATATACAGTTGAAGACAGCAGATATACATGTAAAACGTACTGTATATAGGGAGATGTGTTCCATCTCTGTGTATCATCTGAGGCTGTTCACATCACTGGGTATATGTGAGGGTTTACATCCGCTTTAAAGTACAACCCAAAATCATACATTTTTAACCTTTAAATAGGGTAGATAAACGTTAAAAGTCCACTGCCAACCAGTGGGGATATGTTCCTTCACTTCTCATCTTGGAGACACAACAAAAAATAAGAGGAAATCTCTATAAAGTCAGGAAAAATTCCCTCTTAGACGTCTGTCACTGGAACAGGTGTCCCCATGGCAAAAATGTCCCCTAATTTTATGTTTTTGCAACAGTTGTAATATTTTGGAATTCCCATGATTTTCTGGCTTAGCGACAATAGTCACCAGGGCAAAAAGAGAGAGTGAATTTCCCGAATTCGGACAAAAGAGCAATAAAAACCTGAAAGGAGCTTTTTTCCCTCCCTATGATATCGAACACTAACATAGATTTGGTTTAACATACATTTTAAGCCCCAGGAATAAATATCCGAATTCCAGAAATTGGCATTACTGTATCAATTTATTTTGGTTAAATAAAGACATATGTCCGTCAGGTTACACCACTCACAAACTCCATTGGGTTTAAAACAGAGGTGGGAATAAACAAAAATCTTGGGCAACTGTCTTTAATGCTGTCATGTTGGAATTGAAAATCCTTTGAAGTGACTATATATTTGAATCCTATGAAGTGACTATAAAACAACAAAGAGAGAGTGCACCGACCTAGGTCATTACCACCATACAATTTTATTAAATACATAAAACAACCAATATACTAACAAATGCAACATCATAACAAGCGTAGCATACAATATAGATGAGACTGCTTCCAGATACACACCACTAGACTGGTGACATGGGAAGACCTTTCTGCATCCAATATGGGTTTTGAGGAACAAGCCCTGTTCATCAGAGCCAAAGCAGGAATGACTAAAGACCAGCTTACAGTATATACTGTACATCACAATAAACTAAAATAAACTAAAATGACAAGTCCCACCCACTTCACTATAGGGTTGGGCCACAGATCAAATGATTATATTCATCCAAACAGTTTGAGCTACATCACATAAGCCTAAAAACTTTTGAACCATTATAAAGCAATGCTCCATCTTATATCACTCCACATGGAGGATTGAGGGTACATGTCTCCATCTTGTACATCCATAGATGAAATACATATACTGTACATGCTTGATGTATATGCATAAATAAAGTGACCACTGGTGGCCTAAGTGCACATATGCATACTAATAAGACTATCTGTGCAAAGCTGAAGAGTAATGTATATGAGTGGCTGCTGTTAATATTGAGTTACTACACACCATATGAAATCAGTGCAAATTAGAAAAAAATCTGTGCTATCCTTTATTTATCTGTAATTTGTGTGAAATATTTCCAATAAAATCAAATAAACCTATTGCTGCTTAAGAAAGTGCTCTGTGCTACTGTATTAGGCTGCATTCACACGTGAGTGCTTTGTAGCTTGAAGCCTGAAGTTACAAAATGCTGTTGGTAAGTTTGTAGGAAAAGAGTGCCTCCTTAAGCGGATTGCTTTGAGGTTACTCAGCCCCGCATGCTCATGCTCTTAAAAATCAAGAGCCAGGGAAAGGCGGACGGTCTTCATAAGAATGTAACGTAGATGCCGCACACGTTCAAAGGAAAAGGTTCCAAGGAAGATGTCTTACCGCCTCTTCCCCAGAGCAACGCCAATGCCCCAGCAAGAGTCCTGCAGGGCCTGTGGCACAGCGCCTGTACCCAATAGGTTGGTAAGTAAAGACTGCCCAGAGGAGTTCGCAGTTAACAGGTAACACCAAATGTCTTTATTATTTATGGTGCGAGATTCTATTTTGGACTCACTTTAGTTATCCCAGGCAGGCAGCCCCCTCCAAGTTGCTACTCTAGCCACTAGAAAAGCAACCTGGCACCTTGGCATGTGGCGCTCAACCACTCAGTTCTGCTACCCTGGTGTGTGGGCAGCCTGCAGATAATAGTAGTTCCTCTTCATCAAAGGAGCTGTTTGGTTTCAGTTTTTTCCTTCTTGGAACAATGTATCCAGGCAGTCATGAAGGCCATTACATGGGTAAAAAGACAAAGTCATATTTACCATTTCTTCAAAATGGCAATTCCATCTCCGTTTATGGAAGAAATTTAATCAGAGGGATGGCAAAGTCTGGATAAAGTTTTTCCTTTGATTGTCTATACAAGTTTTATTCTTGTCAGAGATCACATATAGCATCACTGAAATCCATGCCCACAGTAAATGCGACTGTAGCCTAGTAACGAGGTGACTGTCAGGGGTCTGCCCTTACCTTGGTGACTAGCACTTTAGGGTTTTGGTTCCGGGAGATAGACAGCAGTTGGAGAGGAAATCCATAAAGCTGATAATATTCGAACCCTCGGCTAGGGGGGGCCCTATGGTTGAGATCCTGGGCTGTGTCTTGCTTTCCAAAAACAAGATTGTTGTGAGTCATTTTATGGCAGAAGATTTCTGTTTGGTAGGAAACTGGAGACAGCCATATCATAAGTGACAGGAGGTAAGTCCAATTTGCTCCCATAAGACCGGAAGCAAAACGGAAAAGAAAATGTTTCTCCCGACAGGTTCCATTCCTCTAGGTCCAGGGAGCCTAGGGCCAGCTGTCAGGCCAGGGTCCCAGGTAGAGAATGGAAGGGAACTCAGGCAACCTTTCACAAGTCCCATAAGTGAAAATCCTTGGGTATACCGCAGGTACCCACGAAGCCCTTTTGATGCGCGCATGCCCAGACTCTTGGGGTAGGAGCCAGAGAGTGCGCTTCATGGGTTTCTGGACAGGATGTTGTACAGATCCTTGGAGGAAGGTATTAGGAACTCATGGTCACTTCAGGGGATTCCTAACTGCTCCTCCTCCAGACCATTTTTCTGCCAAATCCACCACAAAAGCGGGTGGGCTGCTACAATACTTACAGACATTTCAGACTCAGGGAGTCGATGTCCCGGCCCCATTCACAGGAAAGATTGCAGGTTTTCTACCCAACCCTATTTGTAGTTTGCAGGGGGCGGTGACTAGCATCCAGTTGCAGATCAGAAGAGGTTTAACCTTTTTGACCCTCTTAGAGATCTTTAAGATGGAGTCCATTAAAACAGTACAACCAGTCGGCTGGATGCTACTGCTGGATCATCAGGGTGCCTATCCTCACATCCCAAATTTTTTCTTTCCTTTTTTCTCCAAAATAAGTAGGTTTGGCGATCAGTTAGATGCATCTCTACTTTAACAGCCTACCTTGTAGCCTTTAAATATCTCTGAGAATGTTGGCAAGGGTCTCAGCGCCATGTCAGCTCCACTCAGAAAACAGGGTCTCTGGGTTCGTCACTACCTGGACTTCATTCTTCTTCTATCCAGGGGACTGGAACAATTGCTGTCACACCAAGAGGTACTCATATATACCCTGCAGAGATATGGCTGGGTTATCAACTTCCATTAAAAATAAAAAAATAAGGGAAAAAGAAGCCAACTTTCTCCAACCCAACAGTTAGTGTACCCGGGGGGTGCTCTGCTAGTTCCTTTGTTTTGCGTCCATCAGAGAAAGCGGTGACAGTCAGGAAGAGAATTCTGAGGACAGCTACTTTCGCTTGTTTGATGGCTTCTCAGTGCCTCAGTCTTCTGGGCACCACGTCTTGATGCATACCAATGATTCCTTGGGCGCATGGGCACCTGCGCAAGTTTCAACTAGGATTCTTAGCACAAGGGAGGAAATGGGATTGAGCACTGTTGAGAACAATGTCTCTCAGTATAAGTAGAGGTCCATGACGGAAAGACCTTGAGGAAGTCACAGCCCTTTTGAACCGTTACACTGGATCATTGTTACGAATCATGTCGGCAAGACAGCCTGGAAGGCACACTGTCGGTCATGGCAAATGGAGATTTCCAGCCAAGGAGGGTAGCTTCGAATGCGCTGGAAGTTCAAACAGCCTTTTTTGGCCTTGCTACACAGAATCAAGGGAAGACCAGTCTCCTTGCAGTTGAGCAACAGGGCAGCAGTTACCTATATCCCACTCCAGGGAGGAACTCTCCCTATCAGCAATACGCTATTGAGAGAGGTGAAACTCATAACATCTGGGATGGAAGATCACCAACAAATTCAGGAAGTAGTTTACCTCCCAGCGGATTTTTGAACACATAGGCAGACCGACTATCATGCAAGCTTCCCAGAGAACAACAAGTGGGTCTACGTCCCAGGTCTTCTCTGAGCTGGTCCACAGATGGGGCCTACCACAGTCAGACTTCTTCACTTCCCACAGTAATCACAAACTTTGGGTATGTCTGGCCTTGTTTTTGCACCCAAGGCGGGGGCAGACGCTCTGGTCTCTCCTTGGGGCTGCAATCTAGCCTATATATTTTCCCCCCAACATCTCTTGTAATGAGATTCCTCTTGAGGCTGTCAAGGGAGAACATGGTTGTCATAGCCAATACTCCATATTGGCCATGATGCCCTCAGTTCTCCTTGGCCATTCACTTCAGGATACAGAAGACATTTCCCCTATGCACATATGCAGACCGGGGCTGCAAGCAGGGGCGCTAATAGGGGAGGTGGGGGAACTCAGGTTGCTCCAGAGTCACTTAGGAGCAATATCTCTACTGTGTTGAGTGCTAAAAGGCACTCTACTTACATCATCTATGCCTAAATCTGGAACAAGTTTGCATTTTCTCTGTAGGGCAAGACATTTATCCTACTGCCCCTCCGGTGAGAGCTGTTCTATACTTCCTCTAGGCCGGATTGGACATGAGCCTTATCCTATCCTCACTGAGCTTGCAAGTGTCAGCTATATAGGCAATAACACAATTAAATGGGCCAAGAATCCTTCAGTCTGCAGTCATAAGGATTTGGTCACCGAGGAAAAGAATCTTTCCCTGTAGGATTGATTGGTGTTGCTGAATCCCCTGCCAGTTCAACCGTTTGCTCCAACAGAGCAGTGCTTGGTTCGGGCCATTACTTACAAGACAGTATCTATTGGAAGAACTTGCAGAAGTTTGTCTGAGATTCAAGCTCTTGGAGCTTCAAAAACAAAAACAAAAAACATATTGTTTACTTTTCAAAAAGAGTAGAGTTCTGTATTGTAGATCATCTTGTATCAAAGGTAGCAATAGCTCTCTATTTAGCAGACATCTGGGAATTGCCTAAATTTACAGAACATCACACAGGAAAGTCACACAAACTGGACGTTTTCAGAAAGAAGCACCTGTCTACAATTGCTCCTTTCAGATCATCTAATAAGCCTTTTGTCATTCCAGCTGGAAATCATCAAGGAAACACTCTACCATAGCGGTTGCAGCCTCATAGGCAGCCCATCTATAGCATCCATCTGTAGCGGTATCATGGTCAGCCCAGTATACCTACTCAAACTTTACGGAGTAGACTCTGGTACCTTGTCATCCCATCCTAATTAGAATATTGGTTTGGCAAGTAGAGCCCACCCTGTCAGCTAGCTATTTATCACTAGTATGCTGCCTTGTTGGCGTCAGGAAAATGGAAAATTGTATGAAATACCGCAATTTTCCTTTCCTGACACCAAACAATGGCAGCATACGGGCCCACCCTGTACGTTTGTTTTGCTTGCGTCTATCCAGCAAGGTTACTTTGCGGTATAAGTAAGGAAGCTCAGACCTGTGCAGTGTATAAATGTAGCTTTTGCTACAAACAAAAATGCTGTACATACAAAACTATAACAATATTAGGAATACAGTACAAGAGTGACAGATATCTATAGCAAACAACCTAGCAAACAAGCAAACTATAGTCTGTAACAGTAGAAATATACCTAAATGTTACTTTGCTTCAATTACTATGTTCGTGATCTCCTTTGACAACGATTCTTCTGGAGACCAGGCACCTATCTTGTTGGCTGTTACAGATGAATCTTTTGGCATTAAAGCATGGTGAGTGAGCTGTCCAGCTCATGCCTGGCAACACTTACAGTATCTCACAAAAGTGAGTACACTCCTCACATTTTTGTAAATATTTTATTATATATTTTCATGTGACAACACTGAAGAAATTACACTTTGCTACAATGTAAAGTTGTGAGTGTACAGCTTGTATAACAGTGTAAATTTGCTGTCCCCTCAAAATAACTCAACACAAAGCCATTAATGTCTAAACCATTGGCAACAAAAGTGAATACACCCCTAAGTGAAAATGTCAAATTGCACCCAAACTGTCAATATTTTGTGTGGCCACCATTATTTTCCAGCACTGACTTAACCCTCTTGAACATGGAGTTCACCAGAGCTTCACAGGTTGCCACTGGAGTCCTCTTCTACTCCTCCATGACAACATCACGGAGCTGGTGAATGTTAGAGATCTTGCGCTCATCCACCCTCCATTTGAGGATGCCCCACAGATGCTCAGTAGGGTATAGGTCTTGAGACATGCTTGGCCAGTCCATTATCTTTACCCTCAGCTTCTTTAGCAAGGCAGTGGTCGTCTTGGAGGTGTGTTTTAGGTTGTTATTATGTTGGAATACTGCCCTGGGGCCCAGTCTCTGAAGGGAGGGGACCATGCTCTGCTTCAGTATGTCACAGTACATGTTGGCATTCATGGTTCCCAATGAACTGTAGCTTCCCAGTGCCGACAGCACTCATGCAGCTCCAGACCATGACATTCCCACCACCATGCTTGACTGTAGGCAAGACACACTTTTCTTTGTACTCCTCACCTGGTTGCCGCCCCACACGCTTGACACCATCTGAACCAAATAAGTTTATCTTGGTCTCATCAGACCACAGGACATGGTTCCAGTAATCCATATCCTCAGTCTGCTTGTCTTCAGCAAACTGTTTGCGGGCTTTCTTGTGCAATATTTTTAAAAGAGGCTTCCTTCTGGGAGGACAGCCATTCAGTCCAATTTGATGCAGTGTGCAGCGTATGGTCTGAGCACTGACAGGTTGACCTCCCACCCCTTCACCTCTGCAGCAATGCTGGCAGCACTCATACATCTATTTCCCAAAGACAACCTCTGGATATGATGCTGAGCACGTGCACTCAACTTCTTTGGTCGACCATGGTGAGGCCTGTTCTGAGTGGAACCTGTCCAGTTAAACTGCTGTGTGGTCTTGGCCACTGTGCTGCAGCTCAGTTTCAGGGTCTTGGCAATCTTCTTACAGCCTAGGTCATCTTTATGTAGTGTAAGAATTTTTTTTTTAGATCCCCAGAGAGTTCTTTGCCATGAATTGCCATGTTGAACTTCCAGTGACCAGTATGAGAGTAAGAGCGATAACATCAAATTTAACACACCTGCTCCCCATTCACACCTGAGACCTTACACTAACACAAATGAGTCACATGACACCGGGGAGGGAAATGGCTAATTGGACATTTTCACTTAGGGGTGTATTCACTTTTGTTGCCAGCGGTTTAGACATTAATGGCTGTGCGTTGAGTTATTTTGAGGGTGCAGCAAATTTACACTATTATACAAGTTATACACTTACTACTTTACATTGCAGCAAAGTGTAATTACTTCAGTGTTGTCACATGAAAAGATATAATAAAATATTAAAAAAATGTGAGGGGTGTACTTACTTTTGTTAGATACTGTATATTGCTCAGTTTGTTTACCATAACGACCGACAGAAAAAAAAAATCTGAGTGCCTCTCTGAGATGCATTCTCAAATTCTACCTCAAGATGGCACTCTGCCATCACAAATATATAATTGTTTACAGTATCTATAGAGACAATAGTTTCAAACTCATTTACCTTAACAACCAACTGCCAACTGTCCCATTGTTTCAGGACAGCCTGTTTTAGCATTCATTTGAGAAGCATCTTCAAACAAACCTGATCTGTTAAAATGAGTCTGATAGATAAAGTCATTCGTTCATATAATATATTTTATATCAAACACAACACATTCCGCCCTTAATTTTTCTATCAGACTACACACAGAAAATCTCTTCATTACTAACTACTCATTCTATGCATTCATTTTCCTTGAATACAACCCCTCTCATATTTCTGTCACTGAGAAGGTGTTTCAGTCTTTGGCTAAAAGTGCATTAGAAAGTCCATTCTAACGTTCTTTAGAAACAAGTTCAGGCTTGTAATACATCAAAGGCCTTGCTCTCCACAGCTCTTGCGGTCTTCAATCATTCTGTCCATCATGAAACCACATTTCTCTGGTCTTCCTATGGATCAAATTGGAGACAGCCTGTGGAGTGGAAAACAAAGTGGATTATCTGTTCCTTTTAATAGTACGTAAACAGTAGACCCCGGCCCTTCATCTACAATCTCTCCTCTAACTAGCTTCTTGCCTGGATCTCTGACCCACCCTTTGCCACCTGCCTGTATCCACTTCTGACCCTCCCAAAGAACATCAATAGGGAGGAGAGGAAATATACTAATATTTCCCAGAAGATCACTGCTGTTTATTTTGAAAGGTGTAATGTTATACAGCCTCAATTTCCACTCTTGCTGTGAAGTATCCACTAACCAATCAGCCGCTATCTTGAATCTCATCTAAAAAAGCAAATATAGCTTTAAACCTCCCTGTCAGATTCCCTCTCATTCCTAGATATGCTTCAGCTTCAGATATGTCGCTTTTGGTTTCTATGTCATGGGAAGCAGTAACATGGTACCTGCTAAGCCCTATTCTTTCAGGAACCTTATGTATATACTGAACTCTGCGCTCCAACTGTGGAGTCTGCACCTCAGTCCCTACCATTCTCTCATATGGTGTGCCTTTGTCTATTGACCTAGAATTTAACAACATGACTGTCTCTGTGAGGACCCGATCCCACCGCCTTAGTGTATGTGTGGGTGTAAGTGTCACGCACCTGGTGGTGGAGTCTGACTTTTGCAGTGGGCAACCTCTCTTACGACCCTGATTCCTGAACCCCTGGTAGTGCAGACAGGGAGCTCGGGAGTACAGGGAGGCAGGAGGGTCGGACTGGGTCACTGGTGGTGGTGTGCTAGTCCGTGTGGTACTCGTGCAAGCTGAAGCGTAGTGATGCAGGCCGGGTCGGTAACGGGCTGGCGGAACAGTACAGATGGGTCAGGCTGAAGAGTAGTCGGGTACAAGCAGAGTTCATTAACAGGGGGGCAGCAAGGTACAAGGGAGCAGGCAGAAGAGTGGTCATGGAAGCCGGGGTCAGTGCAGGCGGAGATCAATAGCAGTGTCAAGACAAGCTGGGTCACAGGAACAAACAATCAGGATCACAGGTTGCTTCAGGAACACACAAACGCTGTAGAACGGACAGAACTTGCTTCCTGGTGCTGTCCTGCTTAAATGGCCATTATTGGCGCCATTGGCGCATGAACGCGCACGGGAAGCCAGAAATGGCCAGGAAATCTTTTTTCCTAACATTGCCCCCCCCAAGGGGCAGCCTCCGGATGCCCAACCGGGCTCTCAGTTCTGGGTGTTTCTTCCAGAATTCTTCAATAAGCTCTTTGGCGTGGATATTGTCCTCGGGTTGCCATAAGTTCTCCTCTGGGTCATACCACTTCCACTTGACCAAGAACTGGGTTGAGCCTCCCCTCTTCCTACAAGCCAGGATAGCCTCCAACTCAAATTCCTCCTCTCTGTCCACTAGAACTGGCCCCGGCGGAGCTGTCCTCCATCCCAGAAAAGGATCCTGAGTCACCAGCTTAAGTAGTGTGACATGAAACACCGGATGGACTCGCATGGATGGAGGAAGGACCAGCTTGTATGCCACCTTGTTGATTCTTTTCTTTACGGGAAAGGGCCCCATGAACCTTGGTCCTAATTTCTTGGAGGGGCAGGAAAGTTTCAGGTTTTTGGTTGCCAGCCAAACTCGATCGTCTGGTTGCAGGTCCATTTCCCCTCGCTTCCCTTTGTCAAAGGCCTTCTTGTTGAGCTCCTAGGTCCAGGATAGTGTCTCCTGTAGCAATAGGTTGTTTTTTTCCAAGAATTCCATGATGCTCTGGGCCTTTGGCACCATACTTTCTGGACTCACGCTGGTTAGGAATGTAGGATGGTAGCCGAGATTCGCCCAAAACAGAGATTGTTTAGTTGCCGATTGCACCGTGTTATTGTAGGCAAAATCGGCTAACAGAAGCAGTGAGACTCAATGATTCTGGGAGAAGGAAGAGTAACAACGGAGGTACTGCTCCAGGGTTTAGTTAGTCTGGCCGTTCGTCTGCGGATGGTAAGCAGACGAGAATGATAGTTCAATCCCCAAACCCGAGCAGATTGCCTTCCAAACCCGAGGCATGAATTGTACTCCACAATCAGAGACTATATTGGTGGGGACTCCATGGAGATGGACAATCTCCTTGATGAAAGCTTTTGCTGTTTCTGTAGCAGACGGGGTACCCTTCATGGGTATAAAATGGGCCATTTTCGTGAGACGGTCCACGACCACAAAGATGGTGTTGAAGCCGGCAGAGGGAGGCAATTCGACTATAAACTCCATGGATATGTGGGTCCATGGGCGTCCGGAAATGGAGAGAGGGTTTAATAGACCCTAGGTCTTGGCCCTGCTTGTTTTGTTGTGGGCGCAGACTGGACAGGCACTGACGTATTTTTTTACAGTCCTCGTCAGCAGAGGGCCACCAAAAGGAGCGTGACACTAGCTCAAATGTCTTGCGACTACCGAAGTGGCCTGCCAATTGGTGGTCATGGCACAGTTCAAACATGGTCAGGCGTAGCTCCTTGGGTATGAAGATCCTGTCAGGGTACCACCACAGCCCGTCTTTCAGTACCAGTCGAGGGTCGGGTGGCGTGGTGAGACTGGTTAGGGCCCGCCTGAGCCGGGATGGCAGGTCCTCTTGGGATAACAAGAAGCTCTGGGACGAAAGGATGGTGTCTGGTGGAGCCAGATTTTCAGAGTCATTGAACATCCTGGATAAGTAATGTGGAGTTGGAACCTTGAGAAAAAGAGTGCCCATCGTGCCTGACGGGGTTTAAGTCTTTTTGCAGTCTGGAGGTATTCAAGGTTCTTGTGGTCCGTGAAGACCAGAACAGGATGTGCAGCTACCTCCAACAAATACCGCCATTCCTCCAAGGCGGATTTAATTGCCAACAGCTCTCGATTCCCAACATCATAATTGGTCTCTGGTGGTGAGAGCTTCCGGTAAAAGAGTGCAATGGGGTGAAGGGAAGCCTTGGGGCCCCGTCTCTGGGACAGGACCACCCCCACCGCGGTCTCCGAGGCATCCACCTCCAAGATATAGGGCAATACTGGTTTCAAGCAATGTGGTTGCAACGCTCTGCACAGTGGAGAAAATCCAAACTCGAAGTGGTAGCCAGGGTGCCTGCGCTGTGATGTGTTCCCGCACACCATACGAAGTAGTATTCAAAAGATAAGAAAAAACAGCCGGCAACTCCGTGATCCTCTAATGATTTATTCATGTAGACCACACCAGTGAGTACAAAAAATACAAATGGCAGACTAGTTTCGGCAAACAAGCCTTGATCACTGCACACATAGGGCAATACTGGATCCAGATGCTTCAGGACAGGAGCAGAAGTAAATAACTTTTTGAGCATTAGGAAGGCCTCATGAGCCTCAGGAGTCCACCAGAAATGGGAGTCTTGCTTTGTCACCTGAGTGATGGGGGCAATCACAGCGGAAAACCCCTTAATAAACTTGCTATAAAAGTTTGCAAAGCCTACGAACCGTTGCACCCCTTTCTTGTCCACTGGTGCAGGCCAGTCCAGGATGGCGGAGACTTTTTGTGGATCCATAGTGACCCCTGAGACTGAGATGATGAGGCCTAAAAAAGGGATGATGGAACGTTCAAACATGCACTTGTCGGCTTTTGCATATAGTCCATGTTGTCATAGGCACCCCAGGACACACTTGGCATGCCTGGCGTGCCTCCCTTCCAGGGATGAGGAAAAGATAAGAATGTCATCCAGGTAGATTATGACAAACTGGTCTAGATAGTCCCTGAACACATCGTTCACCAGGTGCTGGAAGGTGGCCGGGGCGTTGCAGAGCCCGAAGTGCATCACTAGGTATTCATTGTGACCGAATCTCGTTCTGAAAGCCGCTTTCCATTCTTCACCCTCGTGGATGCGAATAAGGTTATATGCCCCGCAGAGATCCAACTTGGAGAAAATAGTAGCAGCGCCCAGTCGCTGAAACAGCTCGGGTACCAGGGGTAAGGAATAGCGGTTTTTGATGGTAATTTTGTTGAGGTCCCGGTAGTCAATGCACGGTCTCAGAGACTGGTCTTTTTTCTCAGCAAAGAATATTCCCACTCCAGCAGGGGACGTGGATGGCCGGATGAACCCCTTCTCTAGATTTTCATCTAGATAGGCCTTGAGGGCCTTTAGCTCCCCCTCGGAAAGCGGGTAAATCTGGCCAAAAGGTACTTCTGCACCTGGAAACAGTTCAATGGGGCAATCGTAGGCCTGGTGAGGTGGCAACTTGTCTGCCCCCCTCTTGCTAAATACGTTCAGGAAATCATGATAAGCTGGGGGAACTGCATCTCGGGTTTCCTGGTCAGGCTCAGAATCCAGACATAAGACAGATGAAGGGAGCTCCTGGGGTTGCTGTAGGCAGTGATGCTGGCAGTGGATGGATGTGAACTAAACTTCCCCTGTGGGCCAGTTAATGTCAAGGCAGTGTGCCCGCAGCCATGGGAGGCCAAGAATGACTGGATAGAGTGGGGATGTAATAGCATCTAGGAGCAGGTACTCGAAATGGCCAGTGACAGTCTTGGCAAGGAGGGGAATGGTCTCGTGGGTAACTGTACCTAATTTAATGGGTGATCCGTCGGCCAGGTGGATGACCATCCAGTGTGCCTTGGGTTTAAGAGGAATCTGGTGCTGTGCTGCAAAGGATAGGTCTATAAAGCAGCTGCAGGCGTCTGAGTCCAGGATGACTGGGACTTGAATGCTCCCTTTGGGGAGTTGTAGAGACAGAGGGAGCACCAGGTGAGTTGCCCGGTCGGGCAAGGACAGGACCACTCCATCGGGGGAGATGGGACCCTTCGCTGGGCACGACCTGACACGATACCCAGAACCTCCACAGTACAAGTTGAGGCTGAGACGTCTGTGTCTCTCTTCAGGGGTAAGGGGTGTGCATGGACGCACAGTAGGCATGGATTCCTCTGCCATGCATTGGCCCTGCTGGAGGGCATGGAGAGCTGTCTCCGCGGTTGCGGCTAAGTGAGGGTCTTCGTAGAGTAATGCCACGGCCCGGAAGAAGAGGTGCAGGTCAGCTGTTTAAGGGGCTTTCTGTTCCAGGAGACGGTGGGCCCATGCCTGAGGTTCAACCAGCTCCACCTTAGTGACTTTCAAGGAAAAGGTGCAGGGTTGCAGCGCGAAATACAGTTCACAGGCGCTGCGAAAACCCCGAAACTTCCTGCGGTCCCCTGAGAACTGTTCAGATAACGGCACCTCTGGCTCAGTGGGCAGGGTGACGATATGCTGGTCAGGGGTTAATGCAGCTGACATTGAAAGTTCCTGGACTTGGCTTTCCATTCGGGAGTACCTTTCTTGTAAGTCTTTTATGGCTTGTGTAAGCCCGGTCAAGTGAATGCATAGATCCTGCGCTGGAGAGGGCCCCTGCGCAGACTCAGACATCACTGTCCGTTGCTGTCATGCACCTGGTGGTGGAGTCTGACTTATGCAGTGGGCAACCTCTCTTACGACTCTGATTCCTGAACCCCTAGTAGCGCAGACAGGGAGCTTGGGAGTACAGGGAGGCATGAGGGTCAGACTGGGTCACTGGTGGTGGTGTGCTGGTCCGTGTGGTACTCGTGCAAGCTGAAGCGTAGTGATGCAGGCCGGGTCGGTAACGGTCTGGCAGAACAGTACAGATGGGTCAGGCTGAAGAGTAGTCGGGTACAAGCAGAGTTTGTTAACAGGGGGGCAGCGAGGTACAAGGGAGCAGGCAGGAGAGTAGTCGTGGAAGCCGGGGTCGGTGCAGGCGGAGATCAATAGCAGGGTCAAGACAAGCCGGGTCACAGGAACAAGTCAGGATCACAGTTTGCTTCAGGAACACACAAACACTATAGAATGGACAGCACTTGCTTCCTGGTGCTGTCCTGCTTAAATGGCCACTATTGGCGCCATTAGCAAGCGCATGTGTACGAAAGCTCACGGGAAGCCAGAAACGGCCAGGAAGTCCTTTTTCCTAACAGTAAGCTTGTGTATTTTGTCCTTCAATAGCTCATTGTATCTTCCAATCAAACCAGCTGCCTGTGGATGGTATGGGATGTGGCACAACCAGTACACTCCAGAGTTTTTGGCCTATTGCTGTACTGTTAATCTGGTGAAGTGTGAGCCGTTATCACTTTGGACTTGTTTGGGACAACCATAAGCAACGACAAGTTTCTGGAGAAGTTGAAGCGTTGTGGCTTGATCTGCACATTTGCAAGCATGACCAAGCAAAAGTCCTGAATAGGTGTCCACTGTGGTGCAACAATATCTCAGTCCATTGTTTCCCTGGGGCAGGGGACCAATGAAGTCAATCTGCCAGATCTCTGCAGGCCTCTCTCCCCTCTTAATTGACCTAGTGGAGTACTTTTGTAATGGCTTTGTCGCACTTCTCCACACACTGTACAGTTCCCTATTACAGTCTTTATCATGTACATGGATATAGGCGATCCTCTCTGCTGTGCCCATTCATATGTTGCTTTCTGCCCCAAATGTCCTGATTTCTTGTGGGCCCAGTTAGCCAAGTTCATCAATACAGGATCAATTGGCACAACTGCTTTCACTTTGGCAATTTCATCTACCATTCTGTTATAGTTCTCAAAGTCTGGGACCAGGGGCACATGTGCGTCAACTTGTCCCACTTTTATGGTGCGGGAGTGAGCTTCCTTCCAGATATAGTATCAGACTTTCTTGCCTCCCCACACCACCTTTCCATGGATCATCCAATCATTGGACTTCCACGTGGGCATTCAAGTTGTCAGTGCTTTAACCACTTCCTTACTGGGCACTTAAACCCCCCTCCTGCCTGAACCAATTTTCAGTTTTCAGCGCTGTCGCTCTTTGAATGACAATTGCGCGGTCGTGCGACGTTGTACCCAAACAAAATTTGCGTCCTTTTTTTCCCACAAATAGAGCTTTCTTTTGGTGGTATTTGATCCCCTCTGCGTCATTTCTGATCGCCGCTATAAACAAAAAAAGAGCGACAATTTTGAAAAAAAAACTATATTTTTTACTTTTTGCTATAATAAATATCCAAAAATAAAAAATAAAAAAACAAATTTATTCATCAGTTTTGACCGATTTATATTCTTCTACATATTTTTGGTAAAAAAAATCGCAATCGGCGTTTATTGATTGGGTTGCGCAAAAGTTATAGCGCCTACAAACTATGGACATTGATTTATGGCGTTTTTATTTATTTATTTATTTTTACTAGTAATGGCGGCGATCTGCGATTTTTATCGGGACTGCGATATCGGGGCGGACATGTCGGACGTTTTTGACACATTTTTGGGACCAATGACATTTATACAGCGATCAGAAATTTAAATGTCCACTGATTACTGTATAAATGTCATTGGCAGTGAAGGGGTTAACCTGCAGGGGGCAGTGAAGGGGTTAACAAATGTTCCCTGGGTGTGTTCTAACTGTGGGGGGGCAGGGCTGGTCGGGACATGACAGATCTAACTGATCCCAGTGACAGGGATCAGTAGATCTGTCATGTCCCATTCACAGAACGGGGAACCGCCGTGTTTACTTTGGCGGTTCCCCGTTCCTCCTCTCTGAAGGGAGATTGCGGGTCTCCGGCGGACATCGGGTCCGCCCGACCCGCGGGCACGCTCCTGCGGGCGCGAGCGGCGCGTGCATGTGCCGCTCGCGCCCGCGGGAGCGCGCCCAGCACAAGCCAAATGGGAGGACGTCTATTGACGTCCTCCCGGCATTTTAGAGCCGCGCTGTAGCCGTCATTCGGCTATGGCGCAGGCGCGAGGAAGTTAAAGACCGCCCAGCTGTCAGTGTAGATAGTGACATGGGAAGAAGGATCCTCCTGAAGAGTCATCACTACAGCTTTCAACTCTGCATACTGACTGGACCCTCCAATTCCAGTCTCCTGCAGGACCGTGCCTGTACTTGGGTTGTAGGCTGCTGCTGTCCATTTACGCCCAGACGAGGTAACTATGGTTGAACCATCAGTGAACCATGCTGACTCCTTCATGTCTTCTGACAGAGACTCAAAGTGTAAAGCCTCTTGAATGGGGCATGACTGCAGCACAGGAATTTCTTCTTCTGGCTAAGTGCTGGTAAAAGTAACAAGCCCTGCCAACTGTTTTGAAATGTCTCTGACATCCCCAGCTGCAATACTCCCTCTTTCTTGATGGTGCCACTTCCATTCCATCAGTGTCTGGTTCTGTGCTACAGCTGCCCTAGTGCTCAGTTCATTATCTCTCACCCATCCTGCTATTGGCAATGCAGTATGGATGGTGATGGTGTCCTTTCCTGTTATGGTCTCTACATGTTGAAGTGCTGTGCAGGCCCCAGACAGGTACTTCATTAGGGGCATGTATCTCTTCTGTGCCCCTGTAAGTTGTTTGGACCAAAATCCAATGGGTATTTCTCTCAGTCCTTTCTTTTAATTTAGTTGCCACAGACTCCAAGATATGGTACCATCCTGCTCCAATACCTCCAGCTGAAATTGTACTCCTTGTCTCACGGGTCTTAATCCCTGATGCTGCAAAATGGCTTCTTTAGCAGCGTGAATACGGTGCGCTTCTCTGAACCACATGAAAACTCAATCTATAGGCTTCAGAATCAGTCCAAGATGGGGGGGGGGGGGGGGTGAACGATCTCCAGAATCCTACAACTTCAATGAACTTCTGTGCCTCCTTTTTGGTAGTAGGGGGCGACAGCGCCTGGATAGTTTGCATAGCTTTCTCTGGAATTTTCCTCTGTGGCCCAGTCCACATTATTACTAGGAAATTCACCTCTGTGGCAGGTGCTTGGACTTTGTCTCTGTTGGTAGCCCACCCTCTGTTTTCCATGTGCTGTATCAGCAGGTGCAGTGCTTCAGTTACATCTTCTTTTGTTCCAGAGACCATGATGTCATCAATGTAGTGAAACACAGCGACTTTCAAATTCAGGGTACTTAAATCTTGGATAATCAGTCCATGACAAATCGTTGGAGAATGAAGATAGCCTTGCGGAAGGACAGTGAAAGTGTACTGGCGGCTGTTCCACCTAAAGGAAAAATCGAAAAGAAAGCATTAGCCAAGTCTATCACAGCATGATATTCTCCTGCCTCTTTAGCAATTTTCTCTACAATTGAGACCATATCTGGTACAGCTGACTTCAATGGAGGTGCCACATTGTTTAGACCTCTGTAGTCCACAGTCATTCTATATGTCCCATCAGGGTTCTTTACTGGGAACACCGCAGGCGAGAAAGGACTTACAGCAGGTCTAAGGATCCCTACACTCAACAGCTCTTGAATAGTCTCTCCAATTTCTTTATGGCCTCCAGGAAGTCTGTACTGCTTGAGACAGACCGGCTTCACTGGTGGAGGAATGTAGACAGTTGTCCATTTCGCATGACCTCTGACCACAGCCTTCACCGCTCTAATAAGATACACGTTATCAGAATACCTGAATGTGAATGTATCTCATTCAGTCTGAATAGACTGACCTTGAAGTACATCCATCCCAAGAATATTTTCGGGTAACTCTGATACCAAAACATTTGTCCAAAATCCTGGTCTTGTGTCCTAACTGCTGGTGTGGTTTGCCCTCCCAAACCTTCTACATAAATCAATTCTCCTTTGTGATGGGAAGGCTTTCCTTGCAAAGGTGTAACTTCAGCTCCAGTATCAACTAAAGCCATCAAATGTGTAGGAGAAGATGACTTCCCCCATCATACAGTGACAGGTGCTTATGGGCATCGGTCTCCTGCTGTCACTGCCCTCACTGATATTACAGGAGACCCACCTTCCCTTCATAAAGGACCCAGATAGGCACATGTAAATGTGAGTGTAACCATTGCCTGATATGTTTTTTAATTTTGATCTTAATAAATACTACACTATGAGTTTTTATTCCATATACCTCCTGTGGAGTCATTTTTAAACCCACAGCTCCATCCAGAACAAACAAGTGGACTGACCACTGGACTCATTGGTGATCATATTGGGACCAATAGTGTACCCACAAAGATATATGACCTACCATAACTAAGAGGTCATATAGGTTTGGTGAGTTGCCATTTCAACTATTTTATGAGCATGGGTGGAAGGAAGATAATCACACACTCCAGACAACTATATTGGTGTTGGGACTAGATCCAATATATGTACTATTATGAATTTATGACATCAAGATCTGCTAATATTGGTTGAATGTCTACATCACCTCCAATGCAGATACTATTTGTTACATGTCACTTTATATAAGCAACATTTTTTTTATTTCTGTTTAAAGATATATGTAGTGCTATTGTATTCCCAATATATATGACAATCTATATCATTGTTACACTTATTAGTATATGGTACCTTTTTCAAATAATGCACCTTTACCTTTTCTCATCAGCAGTATATAACAGTCTTGTGACTTCTATCAGTTTATGTTGAAGCTTGTAGGAGGAGTTTTCATATTGCACTGAGTTGCCCTATGAGGCTTCAGGGCTCCTGACCCTCTGTCTGGACATGGCTGGGCAGTGGAGATTGGCCCTGTGCTGGTCACATGCTCCCAAGAAAAAAAAACTCTCTAGCAATACACACCAAATTGAGCATGTGCAGCCTGACTCCAAAGGGCTCTGTCTTATCCAGACTGGTCCAGGGGGACAGTGCAGGGAGGAGAGGATCTGTGCATACAAGATCAAGCAGCCTTTTTACACAATGCAGAGGATTAACACCTTAAGTTCCACAGTGAGTATAACAAGCATGCTTTACTGCATATACAGTACACACTGATTTTAGTGTTGTAGGTTTAATAACACTTTAGGCTTATACCTAGGGAGGTCATAAACTGCTGTAATCACTGATCCTTTTTAAACTCTCCAATGGCCATAGTGCTCCATATCCACGTGCACTCATTTTGTAAAATTGTCAATTGTAAATAAAATGACTTCTCTCACAATTACTGGTGCCTCAGCACCTGGATAATTTGTTGATTGTTGTGAGGAACCACCGCTGCTCCAATCCCTCCAGGATCCAGCATGCGTTCCAAATAGTGGATGCAAAGTCCCCAGCCCTACTACAGAGCAAGACTAAGCTCTACTTAGTGGCTGTTGGCAAGAAATGACAGGAAAGGTTTTGCCCATTACTAATATTTTGATAATGAAAATTCTTGTGCTAAAACCTTGCATTGCAACACATATCATTCCAAAAGAATGATGATTAGTGTGGCTTACTTGCTGTGGGTGTGACTTTAGAGGGGTTTCTGGCTTGGACATCATGCTGTAAAATCACAAAAAAAAACACAAATTAATTACATCTGACTAATACCCCTACTTAATTAAAGTGGTTGTCAACCTGTGACAACCACTTTAACCTACAGGTAAGCCTAGAATAAGGGTTACCTGTAGGTGCCCTGCATATCTCCTAAACCTGTACGGTTCAGGAGATATGCAGTGTTCAGCATGTACCGATATCATTTCGGCACATGCGCAGTGAAGAAACAGTCTCCATGCAGTTTCTCCACTGAAACCGTGCCGTGACTGGGGGTTCCTGGGGGTTCAAATGAGGAGGAAAGAGGGACAGAGGGACTTTGGGAGCTAGGCTTATTTATGTAATTAACCCTTTAGGCAGTGATGTTGTGATTTGGGTGTGCATTAGCTTGTAGGCAGAGGGCAGGGTCATGTGATGGTAGTCAAGTCTTCCATGTTTCCCTCCTAGTTGGGTGTCAAGCAAGGGTCACATGTGAGAACTACACTGGGGTGGGTTCTTCTGGGCTAAGCTAATCACTTTAACAAGATCACTCTACATTACATATGGGGTATCTTTACTCTTGTGCCATTTCCATTAATGTCCTGGGACAAGGCTGAGGCTGCCATGGGAGAATACTCAACCTTAAAGTGGTTGTAAAGGCTCAAGGTTTTTTGCATTTGTGCATTCTATGCATGAAGGTAAAAAAACCTCCTATGTACAGCAGCCCCCCTATTACTTATTACTGATCTTCCTCCAGCGATGTGCACAAGGGCCTCGGACTCTCTCTCCTCATTGGCTAATACAGGAGCGGGAGCTGCTGCTCGTTAATGAGCCTGCTTGGGTGCCCCCCATTGCAAGTTGCTTACTATGAGGGGCTACGAGCACCGGCGAGGGACTCGAGAAGAGGAGGATTAGGAATGCTCTGTGAAAATCCACATTAACATGTTTGTTATTTAAAAAAAAAAAAAAAGTTTTTGGGGCAGGCCTTTTAGAGATGAACGTACACCATGTACGCTTGCACCATAACTGTTCTCCAGTTAACTCTCGCAGTCTACAATCCAAAAAAGAAGCCAAGTAGCCAAAGTGTGCATTTTAGGGGCCCAAGCCCCCCTCCCTTCTTCAGGGCTTAACTGGCAACAATTTAATCAAGCCAGAAATGAACTGCACCAAAATGGTATTTTTTACAGCGTAAAATACAAGCAAAGGCCTTATCAGCAGCTTGGCAAAAATACCACTGTAGGCCCAGTTCACTTCTGGCTTGTTTACATTGTTGCCAGTCAAGCCCTAATAAAGGGGGCCCTTGGACCCCTGAAATGCATTTGAGACTTATTTGGATTGTACCTCTGACTTTTAATGGAATAAAGTTGTATCTGGACCTCTTGCAGTTGTGTGGTGCTTCAAATTTCGGTTTTCATTACAAAGTATTCCTAAGGGACAGTTCAGTTGACTTTGGAGGAATTGTACCTTAGATGTAGACTATTCCATTCAAGGGCAACTCCTTTTACAATGCATGTGGACTTTGTAATGTAGAAGCTGCCCTATGTCAGAACATGGTGCAAAGCCAGTCTGCTGCTCCTATGCAGATCGCAGCAGTCCAGGTCTCCATTGATCCAACACTCCTTGTGCCCAGTACTCTTCTTCTCTTGCTTCCAAATATACATTTATGCATGAAATTAGTTGAGAAAATGTTTTAATAACCACTTGAAGTGTTGCAGTATGGTAAATTGTATGAATCTAGAACTGGGTTTCTCAGCTTTTTTAAGTATGAACCTTGGTCTGGGTTTACAAGTAGGGACTGTAGGACTAAAGGTGGCAAAGGCAAAAAGGCAGTTTTTCCTTGTATAGGCATTGACCCACACATTTGTTTCCCATTATCAGAAGAAGCAGAGGATGAGAAGGAGAAAGCCATCTTGGTAGGAAGGGGCATCACAAGGCAGTGGTTGGCAAAAATGTCTTTCTACTACACCAGTTATGTAGATATCATTTTCTACATTTTTAATCAATTGAAACAATGAGGTCACACCTATAGTAAAAAATTGAAACCCTGGGCTAGATAAAAGGTAACCCCTGCAGTGGGGCTTCCCCATCACTGGATTAAATACTTGTTTTGTCTAGGGGAATAGAAATATGATAAAATATTTACCTTATTCCATATGCATTTGTTCAAATTGTCAAATTTGTTCATTTTCCAATTGTAACCGTTTATCATTTATGCTTTTATTTACATACATGCATGTTTCGCATGTGTGTCGTTGTTTTTAACTTTTTTTAAATTTTTTTAAACTTTTTAGTTTCCCTATTTGATTAACATTATTTCCCTTATCTTAAGAGAGTAACATTATTTGGCAATTAGAGTCTGTTTGTAATATATCCCTTTTCTTTTTTGTAAAAAACATTATTTGAGAATAATAATTTTACTTTTTAATTTGTCTTTTTATTGTCATTTTTGTAGTAATGTGGGAGCTTTTTGGTTATTTTATCTATATAGTTTTTATTTATAGAATTTGTTATGTATTATATAACATCCCACTGCTAAAATAAATAGTGTTTTCATGATTTAGTCTGGCTGTCCTTCTAGCCTTTGATACAACAGCTTCATTTTATGCACCTGTTGTTGGTCCCCTCCCACATGAGCCAGCTCTGCTTATAAGCTGGCCTTTCCCTTCCGTTTAGGTTACTTGACAAAGGGGGGCGGGCCCCTGAAAAGCGTGGTGCCCGGCCACTCCTGCCTCCTCCTGACATCATCCTCACAAGTTTACAGCTGGCGCTTTGTGTGCGGCCGTGGATGCCATGGCTCCCTGCCAAGGCTTTTTAAGCCCTCTGCTCCTATTGCTGCTACATCTCCGGCTGCTTGTTGGGTGACTCATGTTGTGCTGTTCTGCCTCACACTGACCAGGCTGGTTATAGAGCGTTTTACATGTAAGTGTGCTGCTTTTCAAAAAAGGCATTGTTTCCTGATGTTAACCTCAGCACCCTGTTTCCATTTCTATATCTTGGTGTACTGAGTGTACTGAAGTTAGAACTACAAGTATTAGGTGTTTGGTCCTGATAGGAGACTGCTGCCTAAATAAAAGTAACAAAAAAGTAACAAACACTGCAGCAGCCAGAGATGGGGCACATTAGAGCTAACTTATTTTAACTGTAAAAATGGTCAAAAATAATTTAGCATATTCTTCAGCTTTAAAGGAGCTAATGTGTTTTAAATATGACAGTTATTCTTAGTAAAGCTGCCATTGAATTGCCAGATAAATGTCAACTGCAACGTTGACAGCTTAGAATGCCCTTAACCTTTGACCTAATACAGAGGAAGCAGACCAAGAAATGTATCCTGTAATTTAATTACAGCTTGATGATTTTAATTAGCAGTTGCACAGCACATTAAACAGAATCTACACATTGCATCGCCTAACACATATACTAAGATTGTTTGACTACTTTGAGTCTGTGAAATGTATAATCCTTGAAAAAATCTCACTTTAGAAATCATACACTATGAACATAGGGACATTGTGGAATAACCGACCCCACAAAACGGTTTGTTTTCTTTCACTGTCAATGAGGAATGGATTGCCCTCTGCATTTTCTGACTCCAGTAAACTAAGTGGGGCTTTATAGTGGATAAGTTACCATAACTGTGCAATATAAAATCCTCTAAAGGCATTATTTAGTTTAAGGAGAAAAGCAGATTGGGGATGTTTATGTTGCTGGATAAAGTATTTAATACAGAAACTAGATACGGGTTTAAACGTAATAGGGCTCTAAGTCTCTTATGTGCTCTACCAAGAAGGAGTGAAGTATAAAGTGGAAAATCAGCTGGAAAACAGGATAAACATTGTAATAAAAGAAGATTAAAATACATTTGTAGCCATTAATTTTGTTTTTAGTTTATAAAAATGACCCGTAAAAGCACAGTTTTACAGCAGATGTATAAATCAGATGCTTTTGGGCTTCATGTGAACCTCTAATACCATCGTTGAATCTTTTGGCCCATTTAAGAACTCAAAGCAAGAACTCAAAGCAAATATTGTACACCTTTACAAGCAACATGTGTATTTAACTTTAAAACCCAATTAAAGACTCACATTTTGCTTGCTTTGGTTACTTGCTATGCAGTCAGGCTGCATAAAAAAATAAACAATATAGCATATTTTTTATTTTGCATGTGGGCTTTGTACTGGAATAGCTGCCTTGTGTTGGCAGCATGCTGGAGAGCCAGTCTGCTGCTCTCATAGAAACATAGAAATGTGACAGCAGAAAGAGACTGAGTAGTCCATCGAGTCTGCCCTTTTGTTTTTATTTTCACATTAACCTTGTTGTCTGACTATAGATTTATGTTTATCCCAAGAATGTTTGAAGCCATTTACCGTTGACTGGTTCACAACCTCTGTTGGTAGTTTATTCCAATCATCAACTACCCTTTCAGTAAAATAATACTTTCTAAAATTCGTTTTGAACTTCCCTCTAGTTAGCTTGAGGTCATGTCTCTCATGCATAATGCAACAGATCTAACACTCATTCAATGAAAGCCTAAGTTTCTTACTTATATTTACCTATATAACAAATATATGAGGCCCACAAACATTCAGTGTGGGCTATGTATATTTTTCTTCGTTGTGTGGTAAGTGATTTCTTCATTGTTCCTCTCCCCCTTCCCTCTCTCTTTTTTTCTGATATTAAATAAAACATCCTTTAAAAACTTTTTTTTACATATTTTTACATGCTTTTATACATGTGAGGTAGGTGGGCCGTTATACGTTTTTTTTTAGTGTGGTAAATGTATAATATATAAATTTTCACATGTCCTTTACATGTGTTTTATATACTGTATAATGTAACATTTGGAACTTTTAGTTTTATTTTCTAATTTTACCTTGGATGAGTACTTGTTTTTTATTATCCATGAATAATTATCGTGGGCTGATTTATAATTGTAAACAACAGACTGTTGGCTCTGTTTTTTTTAATTTGAACTATGTATTTTTAGTTTCTTTTTTTATTGTTTTTTTGTAATCTGGAATCCAAGCACTAGATGGTGCAGCTTTATGGTGAGCACTTAATTATGTCCCATATAAGCTTAATTGTGTTGGGTCCATTTGCATATGATCTCCTGTTTTATTAGCATAACCAATCCCTGTAGACTGTGTGCTACTATTTATTATAATGAAGCGTGGTGCCTGGCGTTCGGCCCGCCCCTAGGAAAGTGTCATTGATGATAAAACGCATCAGGATTGGCTGTTATTGATGACATCGCACTTGCTATGCTGCTACTCACTGCGTTCTCTCAAGAGTCGACAGTTTGCTGGTCTTGATACGTGCTTTGCCTGTGTACAAGTGACCTAAGTTACTTCTTAAAAGTTTTAAATAAAAGGATCCTAATGGTAGCAGGCTTCACTATGTTTGTTTATTTTTCTTATCCTCAATCTATTTGGTGCTGCTGCTGAGCAGCCATTGCCTATCTCAGATGTCGGGTTACCCTATGCTTTTATGACCATTATAATCTATGGTCCACGCTATCTGCTATTGCCTATCTCAGATGTTGGGTTATCTTATGCCTTTATGACCATTATCATTTATGGTCCACGCTATCTGTTAAGAGATGTATGCTAAGTGTTGGTGTATGGTGGCAGATTTCATGAATCAACGTTGTCTATACAGTTTTTTGCACTTTATGGACAATTTTTAAAGATTTTTTGTGTATATTTATCACAGAATTTTACACATTGTCTTTATTATTTTTTCACTATGTACATGATTGTTTACATATGATGTTTAGATGATATATATTTAATGCCATATACCCTGATTTTGCACATTTTGTTATGTTTATGATTTAATATTTGGACACTATAAGGTCATTTTGTGCACTTTCTAGATTTAGCGCTGCTTTTTATTTATATATAACTTTTTTACTTGTCCTTATTATTTGTTATACAGTCAGAATGCATAAAAAATAAACATTATTGCATTATTTTTAAAATGCATGTGGACAAAATGCGTGTGTTGTTGGCAAAAATGTCTTTCTGCTACACCAGTTATGTAGATATAATTTTCTACATTTTTAATCAATTGAAACAATGAGGTCACACCTATAGTAAAAAATTGAAACCCTGGGCTAGATAAAAAGTAACCCCTGCAGTGGGGCCTCCTCAGCACTGGATTAAATACTTGTTTTGTCTAGGGGAATAGGAATACGATAAAATGTTTACCTTATTCCATGCACCCACAGGCTTCCCCCTCTTCAATAGACCAGTTTCTGATTGGTCATAGCTGTTCAGCATAACGGGGACCACTAGTCCTACATTATACGTGAGGTTGCAGAGGGTCCACCCTCATCTCAGGAGTGTTAGAGAGCAACAGCTGCTAGTGGAACAAGGAGTAAGGTAAGTAATTTGCCTCATTCATAATCCCCTAGACAAAAGAAGCATTTACATTGCAGTTTATCAATTGTTAGATATGCTGGCTGCTTTAGTTTTCTGTTTTTAGGCTGTTTTTATCATTATTTTCACGAGGTGATCTGGTCAGTAACACACTTCTTAAGCCTCGTACACACGATGTGATAGTCGTATGAAAACGGTTGTACTACCGCTTGTTGTAGATCATCCGACCATTAGTACGCGTGATTAGAACAGCCGACGTGCGATGGTTGTACAACAGAAGTTGGATGAGCAGATTAGAAAACTTTGGTTGTACAACAAGCGGTCGTACGACTGTTGTACCTTGTGTACAGAGAAGTTGGTCCAACAAGTTGTACGTGCAAAATATGCATGCTCCGAAGTCAGGAACGGCCAGAAGTGTCTGTTCGTGTAAACCTACGTTCGAATTTCACAATGCATATTCGTCTAGCGGCAATTGAATTCAAATAGCGAAATGCAGCGCACATTAGCAGATTTTTCAATGGGATAATAATGAAGATGCATTGCTACTAATACTCATGTTACGAATGTAATGAAAGACAGTTGTTCTGTAGTGATATAAATATAATTTGCATTATTTTGATTCTACAGGGTGGGCCATTTATATGGATACACCTTAATAAAATGGGAATGGTTGGTGATATTAACTTCCTGTTTGTGGCACATTAGTATATGTGAGGGGGGAAACTTTTCAAGATGGGTGGTGACCATGGCGGCCATTTTGAAGTCGGCCATTTTGAATTCAACTTTTGTTTTTTCAATAGGAAGAGGGTCATGTGACACATCAAACTTATTGGGAATTTCACAAGAAAAACAATGGTGTGCTTGGTTTTAACATAACTTTATTCTTTCATGAGTTATTTACAAGTTTCTGACCATTTATAAAATGTGTTCAATGTGCTGCCCATTGTGTTGGATTGTCAATGCAACCCTCTTCTCCCACTCTTCACACACTGATAGCAACACCGCAGGAGAAATGCTAGCACAGGCTTCCAGTATCCGTAGATTCAGGTGCTGCACATCTCGTATCTTCACAACATAGACAATTGCCTTCAGATGACCCCAAAGATAAAAGTCTAAGGGGGTCAGATCGGGAGACCTTGGGGGCCATTCAACTGGCCCACGACGACCAATCCACTTTCCAGGAAACTGTTCATCTAGGAATGCTCGGACCTGACACCCATAATGTGGTGGTGCACCATCTTGCTGAAACAATGATGTCGGTAATAGGGAATTGCTGGCCATCAAGTCGGCTTTAAAGGAATGGCGGTACCTCCTGGAAGGAGCAGCTCACCCAGTATTGGTTTTTACTGACCATAAAAACCATAAAAAAACCATATGCTGTGAAGATATGAGATGTGCAGCACCTGAGATACTGGAAGCCTGTGCTAGCATTTCTCCTGCGGTGTTGCTATCAGTGTGTGAAGAGTGGGAGAAGAGGGTTGCATTGACAATCCAACACAACGGGCAGCACATTGAACACATTTTATAAGTGGTCAGAAACTTGTAAATAACTCATGAAAGAATGAAGTTACGTTAAAACCAAGCACACCATTGTTTTTCTTGTGAAATTCCCTCTTCCTATTGAAAAAACAAAAGTTGGATTCAAAATGGCCGCCATGGTCACCACTCATCTTGAAAAGTTTCCCCCCTCACATATACTAACGTGCCACAAACAGGAAGTTAATATCACCAACCATTCCCATTTTATTAAGGTGTATCCATATAAATGGCCCACCCTGCATTTTATTGTATTTAACATTTCCCCAATATCATTAGCTCTGAAATGTAAATCCAAAAAATTTAAGTATTTTTGGTCTCTTGGTAATTGTCTCAACATTTCTTTTTAATGTAACTGCCTACTTCAAAGCTGTCATTTGAATCAAAAAACATATTCAAGTATTGTTATTATCATTCTTTTCATATCATTATTTTCAAGCATAAAGAAGATAAATTAAATTAGAAATGCAATTTTTCTGCAAATAAAATATAACAGAAAAAAGTGCTTGGTATTATCAAAATGTGTTAAAGAAAAACCAAAATAAAAGAATACAAACAAAAATACAGAAAAAGAAATAAATACATCAATGGGGATATTGGCCATAATCCCCAGACCATGGCTGTTGGTGGGGGCCATGGGGAACAAATTGCCCCTGGCCAGCATGCTGGTGTGGTGGTTGGGATGGGTGTTGAGATGGTGTAGGTGGTGGAGGTGGAGGCACATTCTCATGGAGCTCGGTATAGTCCATAATGAGCCCCCTGTCCCCCTTGCTGAGCACTTGTGTCATCAGCTCCTCAGATCTGCTCTGCTAGTAGGGAGTCATCTTTTTTAGTTTAGCAGCTGCACAGGCGGCAAATGACTCCTCCTTGTCTAGATCCCTCTGGAGGATGGCTGAGGCCGGCCGGAAGAATGAGGAAGCACTCTCATCTACATTATGTGTTTTTCGCTTCCTTTTAAGACCAACACGTAGGGGAGGGATTTAAGACTCACAAACTAGGGAAGAGCCAGCTGCCTCCTCCTCAGTCACCGTCTCTGTGACACTTTCCTGTATATAAAAAAGGGACATTATTAGAATATCTTTGTGTAGGTCATCAATCAAAACAAATTTACATTTCCTGACTGTTGCTAATTCAATAATTAGAAATACAAAACACTAGCATTCTGGCACCAGCATTTGGATTTATCCTTCAAATGAGTTTAGGCCACAACTGTGTTTGGATATTGAACCAAATGTGTTAAGGCTTAAATATTTGGCCAATAATGTTTAGTTATTATCATTGAATTTTATCTTTACAATATGTTCAACAACACTATACCTGGGTCAAGATGGCCTCCTCCACATCTTCATCCTCAGGTCCAGGAGCTGTGGCCTCAGCAGAGGTAGAGGGCAGGGTGGAGAGAGATGGCCTGGCCTCAGATACATTTCTTATAAACTGCAGGCTCTCAAAGTCCCACGGCTTAAGCACATATACTTCAGATGCTGCTGCTCCTGACCTCTGGGATTGTTGAATTTTTTTCACCTCCCTCCCATATGTGGTCCTCATGTTGGCAATTTTGTCTCTGACATACTTCACATTTGCATTTGGTTAAATCTGTTTGCACAGCTCTGCTAGTTTCTCTAAAGCTGCCGCCTTCGGACCCGGTTGAAATACTCCTTGGTCTTGATGTTCCACAGACATGGGAGTTGACGGTATAGATCTATAAATTGTGGTAGGAACTCATGTGAGAAAAACTGATCAGTCATTATGCCTGCAAGACACAAGACAAAGCATAATGCAACTTCGCATACCCCTAAGCCGGACCCAATCTAGGCCTCAATCCAAGCAGTATAGCCAATTATTCCCCATTTAGGCCTCAATCCAAGCAGTATTGCCCATTATTCCCCATCTAGGCCTCAATCCAAGCAGTATAGGCCACTACCCACCTATGCCAGAAGTTCAAGTCGAAATATTCGTTATGCCAAATAATTAGCATTTGTCAAAACGATGCAACGGCCATTCAATCGAACGTGTGTTTGGCTTTATACACTGCACATGTGTGCAACTCTGCTCTCAGGTGTGTCGTGACACTGGGGTGTGAACGGCTCTCCTATCCTCCATGATACCGACTCCACTGGATGATCGGGGAACGATCTGAAGGAAAGATGGCGGATTCCAGAAGCAGCAACCAGGCCAGCGGTGCTGGATCACATAGAATAGTCAAAGCCACCCCATGACCAAGGCTGAGATGGTCGACATGGTGGGCATTATGGAATGGCAGGATTATGACTGCAAGAAGGAGAACTATGAAAGGCCTAACAGACAGAAAGATTTTATTTTAGAGCAGGTTAACAGTCACCTGTCCCTAAAATATGGTGTCCAGCACTCCAAAGACCAACTCAGAAAATGGTGGTCGGATCTGAAACATCGTGAGCTAGATCAGCTGGCAAAGATCCATAAAGTCCTTGAAAAAAGTAAGCATGTTGTATGTAAGCAATATGTATATGTGTAAATTAGGTGTCTGGATGTGTTCTTGGTAAAAGTAGCTAGAGAGAATTCTAGCTGAGGTTTGAAAATGTATGCCTTGGTATTCCAAATTTGAAGGTAACTCAAAAGCATATATGAAGAATAGAATTTGTTAATGTTTTGAGACAGTCCTTTAGCTTTTGCACTTATATTCTTTTTTATCTTTAAACAGGGAAACATAAAAAAAAGGTGATCACCCCCGCAAGGGACGAAGGGAGTCCCCCACCCCTGGCATGTCTGCTGAGGCGGAATCTAGCCCACCTTGTCTCCCAGAACGCAAGTGCAAAATTTTTCTAAAAAATATTGAGCCATAGACAGGGGTGCAGCTAGGTGGAAAAAAAGGGCAGGAGCTTCAGGCCTAAATTAAAGGATAAGTGTCACTTTGCTGGCTGCTGCCTGATTGATCAGTGAACATTAATACAGCCTTGCCAGTGCAGACATGGGGAGAGGAGAGCCCCCAGTGCTCGTAGTCACACAAATGCCTATGATGGACATCAGACATCCCGCGTCCCATAGTAGCGAGGAGGGGGGGCAGCTGTAGGTTGAGTTTAACTACGTTGGCACTTGTCAAGTCTTTGCAGCCTGGAAAATGGCCTCATCTTCCCTTTTGTATGTTTTTTTGGCAGAAAATCTTCCAGAGTCATCAGAAGCCCAGGCAACCAGTCAGCCAGAACTGGTCATCCCGGCCCAAGTCCAAGGTTGGCCAAATAGAAAAATATATGTGTTGAACCAGATGTGACTTTTGGATGCTTAATGAATGTTGTATTTTTCTTTTATAGAGGAAATTGAATGTGAAGAGCTCACCCAACATGCCCCTGATCCCCAAAATGAAGAAGCTGGTGTTGAGCCTGTAGTTTGTCCTTGTATGTATTGTTATAATATAGCTTCTTATGCATTGACATGTCAATTGTTACATTGTCTTAAGTAAACACCTAGTCCCCACATTAGTACAGTAGATAGTGCTTTCACATTAGCATGGCTTAGGAAGAGGTGTAAGTAGCTGTCTGTGTCGCTAGGTAGACTAGTTTTGGAGACCCAGACACCAGGCCAAACATTACAGAGTAGGGTCGGTGTTTACATTTAAAGTAGTGTAGGTGTCTGAAGGGCAAGCAGGTCGCACCCAACAATGGGTAGGTAAGTATTTAATGATGTTTAAGATTAACTTGGCCCAAAATCACGAGGTTGGCACTCAGCCACTTGACCATCATTGCCCTAATACATTTTGCACTTCTTACCAGGTCATGAGGTGCCTCAATGCACTGTGGGCCGATTTAGACAAGAAATTATCCAGTGCTGCAAGGAGCTCTAGGACATCAAAAGGCACATACCCATTTACAAAGAAGACTGATAGATGTTGGGGACATGCTGGGGAAGTTTTAAGTTCCTCTTGGACTTGGGCTGTGTTTTTTGGACACTTTTCTGTAGTTTTTCCCTCTTTGTTTAGGGTAAAGTTTTTACAATGTTTTACATGTGAAGTGTTTCACAACTCCATGAATGGGGGTTGCACCCCAGAAACACAACGCTTGAAACCCCCTGATGGGATAGAGCACATTAACACACTTTGTCGTTTGGGGCCTAAAATATTTTGGTAGTTGATGTCTCTTTTGAATATGACTAATACACCTTAAAAAGCACCTCGGAATGTGCTAGTAGTAAAAAGTTTAAATACAAACAGTGTGTGGCTTCTTCTTTACTTGATCTATACCTGTGAATTTACTAAGCTGATGTATTTACAGAGCGAATGTGCTCTTATATGTTGTCAACTCATGCTAATTTGAGCAGGGAACATTTGAAGCAGTTGGGAATGCATCAAGTTTTTGTTCTTCATACATTCCATGCACAAAGAACAAAAACACTGTGTGTGTGTGTGTGTGTGTGTGTGTGTGTGTGTGTGTGTGTGTGTGTGTGTGTGTGTGTGTGTGTGTGTGTGTGTGTGTGTGTGTGTGTGTGTGTGTGTGTGTGTGTTTAGCAGGCCCCCACAATACTTAGCTGAAGCTGATATTGTGACCTCATGGAGAAATGAAGGTTAGATTTCCCTCTTGGAGCAAGTGACAAAAAAACATATATAGAACATATCTTATACATATAAAAACGACAGACAAGAGCAGTTAAACTGAAGGATTAATTTATAAGGCCAACAAAACATTAAACGTAATAAGGAATCATGTCCTTCCTGCATCTCCCCACAAAATAGTCCATATATTTTATACGCAAATCACGTGCATTCTGGGTGGCCAAGGTAGCACGGCTAGTCTAGAGGTCTGCCATTTCATCCAACGACGGACGACCTTCAGCCACTGTACTAGGGCTTGGCAGGGCTGGATCAATGTCACTGGGCACAGAGGTCATATAGCTGCTATATGATGTCTTACCGTGGGAGTTGAACGGTGGACGTCTGGTTTTACACCTCCCAGAGTTAAAAAACAAACGACGTCTACTCCGCAAATCAGAACCTCTTGTAGAGTACTTCGGTAAAGGAGTTACGTTGGACTGGGGACTCGTCTCCTAGAAGTTAATTTCTGAAAGATCACGAGTTTCCCACCCCCTTTTGCGGAAACCTTAAAACAGATTATCCGAGGCGGATAAAAATTGCGGGTATTTAGACCGTAACATATTTTAGTTAGTACACCACAACACGACGACGTAGGAGGTATTAAAAGACACGTCCTTACGATCGTCGATATACTGGAGACACGGGTCACTGTAACTAGGTCGGGACGGTTCGGGATCATGTCACCGACTTCCAGCAGGCAGCAACCTACTTTACCGTCTGGAGATCTGATCGGCACGATGGAACCGGTGGGTCTTACGTGCACTAAACGCATATTTTATATACCTGATAAAACACCCCTCTACGTCCTTCCTGTACTAAGGAATAATGCAAATTACAAAACAACCGGAATATTTAATTAGGAAGTCAAATTGACGAGAACAGACAGCAAAAATATACATATTCTATACAAGATATATACAAAAAAACAGTGAACGAGGTTCTCCCTTTAGATTGGAAGTAAAGAGGTACTCCAGTGTTATAGTCGAAGTCGATTCATAACACCCCCGGACGATTTGTGTGTGTGTGTGTGTGTGTG
>BLSH010169179.1:92456-109575 GCA_018402905.1 Glandirana rugosa | reverse complement strand
TTACATCTACGTGAAAAATAAAAACACGTTCTTTACGTGGCGACCGGCGTTTACATCATAAATCTTATATATAAAAAAAATTTGGTCGTTACATCTGCGTGAAAAATTAAAACGCGTTCTTTACGGGGCGACCGGCGTTTATATTATGAAACGTGTTTACTACATTTGCGGCCAGCGGTGCATTTCTTGCACAAAAATAAAAAGTGTGTCTACATTGCTGGTTTTAAAAAAAAAGAATAATAATTTATTATTCTTTTTTTATTATTAATAAATAGTGCTACATAGTACATTTGCACCTTACTATGCATTTCTTGCACAAAAATAAAAAGTGCGTCTACGTTGCTGGTTTAAAAAAAAAATATACAAAATACTACATTTGCGGCCAGTGGTGCATTTCTTGCACAAAAATAAAAAGTGCATCTACATTGCTGGTTTAAAAAAAAAAGAATAATAATTTATTATTCTTTTTTTTATTATTATTAATAAATAGTGCTACATAGTACATTTGCACCTTGCTGTGCATTTCTTGCACAAAAACAAAAAGTGCGTCTACATTGCTGGTTTAAAAAAAAAATATTCTAAATACTACATTTGCGGCCAGTGGTGCATTTCTTGCACAAAAATAAAAAGTGTTGGCACCTGAACCCCATGGCCCTCTGTCTTTCACCTCAGCCCCTTGTAAATCAGCCAAGCAGTCTGAGCCCCAAGTCATGCAGCAGTCTCTTATGCTTTTTGATGACTCTGCTGGTGTGCTTTCCGTGGGCCATCCACATAGCCCTGCCCCAGAAGTAGAAGACATTGAGTGCACCGATGCCCAACCACTTCTGTTTCAAGATGAGGATATGGAAACACCACCACAGCACGTCTCTGATGATGACGAAACACAGGTGCCAACTGCTGCGGCTTTCTACAGTGTGCAGACTGACAAGGAGGGCAGTAGTGAAGAGTGAGTGGAAGATGATGTGGAGGATGATGAGGTCCTAGACCCCACATGGAATGAAGGTTATGCGAGTGACGTGTGCAGTTTGGAGGAAGAGGTGGTGGTCGCACAGAGGCACCAGCACAGCAAAAGAGGAAGCAGGTTGCAAAAGCGGAGCGAGCGTCCCCTAGACAGTACGCCTGCTACTACCCACCGGACCCAGGGACCTAGCACACCAAAGGCAGCTCAAAGGAGTTTCCTGGTGTGGCAGTTCTTCAGACAATGTGCTGACAACAAGACACGAGTGGTTTGCACGCTGTGCAATCAGAGTCTGAAAGGAGGCATAAATGTTCTAAACCTGAGCACAACCTGCATGACCAGGCATCTACATGCAAAGTACAAGCTGCAGTGGAAAAAGCACCTCAAAATCCAAGAAAGGTCTCAGACTCCTCCTGCTTCCTCTTCTGCTGCTGCCTCGGCCTCTTCCTCCACCTCTACAGTGCCCGTGTCACCTGCACGTACTGACTGATGGGTCTGCCCCATTCAACTTTTGGGTCTCCAAATTGGGCACATGGCCTGAGCTTGTCCTTTATGCCTTGGAGTTGCTGGCCTGCCCTGCAGCCAGTGTATTGTCGGAACGTGTGTTTAGCACGGCAGGGGGCGTTATCACAGACAAGCGGAGCCGTTTGTCCACAGCCAACGTGGACAATCTAACGTTTATTAAAATGAATCAGGCATGGATCCCACAAGACTTGTCTGTACCTTGTGCAGAATAGACATTTATACCGGCCTCACACAGCCATTGGTATACTTAAGTGAACTTATTTTTTTTTTGAATATGTCTCAATATTTTGGGGGCTACCCCAATTAGAAAACAAATCCAAACAAACAAAAAACAGTGTTGGCTACCTCCTCCTCCTTCACCACCACTTCCACCTACACCGTCACGGTCACAGCCTCCTCAACCACCCACTCCACATCCACCTTCTCCTCCATTTTTTATTTTTTTATGTGATTTTAAGTTATTTCCCTATCCACATTTGTTTGCAGGGCACTTGTCCTACTCTTACCCCCATTTTGCTTCCGTTTGCAGCCCTCTAGCCCTTTCCAGGACTTTTTTTGTGCCATTTTAGTGCCCAAAAGTTTTGGTCACCATTGACTTCAATGGGGTTCGGGGTCAAGTTCGGGTCAAGTTCGGGGCTGAACTCAAACTTTTTTGCGAAGTTCGGCCGAACCCGCCAAACCCAAACATCCAGGTGTCCGCTCGACTCTACACCCCTCACATTTTTGTAAATATTTTATTATATCTTTTCATGTGACAACACTGAAGAAATTACACTTTGCTACAATGTAAAGTAGTGAGTGTACAGTCTATATAACAGTGTAAATGTGCTGTCCCCTGAAAATAACTCAACACAGCCATTAATGTCTAAACCATGGACACCAAGAATGAGTAAACCCCTAATTGAAAATGTCCAAATTGGGCACAATTAGCCATTTCCCCTCCCCAGTGTCATGTGACCCATTAGTGTTACAAGGTCTCAGGTGTGAATGGGGAGCAGATGTGTTAAATTTGGTGTTATCGTTCTAACTCTCCCATACTGGTCACTGAAAATTCAACATGGCACCTCATGGCAAAGAACTCTCTGAAAAAATAATTGTTGCTCTACATAAAGATGGCCTAGGCTTTAAGAAGATTGCCATGACCCTGAAACTGAGCTGCAGCACGGCGGCCAAGACTATACAGCGGTTTAACAGGACAGGTTCCACTCAGAACAGGCCACACCGTGGTCGACCAAAGAAGTTGATTGCACATGCACAGCATCTTATCCAAAGGTTTTCTTTGGCAAATAGATGTGTGATTGCTGCCAGCATTGCTGCAGAGGTTGAAAGTGTGGGGGTTCAGCCTGTCAGTGCTCAGACCATAAGCTGCACACTGCATTGCATTGGTCTGCATGGTTGTCATCTCAGAAGGAAGCCTCTTCTAAAGATGATACACAAGAAAGCCCACAGTTTGCTGAAGACAAGCAGACTAAGAACGTGGATTACTGGAACCATGTCCTGTGGTCTGATGAGACCAAGATAAACTTATTTGGTTCAGATGGTGTCAAGCGTGTGTGGCAGCAACCAGGTGAGGAGTACAAAGACAAGTGCGTCTGGCCTACAGTCAAGCATGATGGTGGGAGTGTCATGGCCTGGGGCTGAGTGAGTGTTGCCGGCACTGGGGAGCTACAGCTCATTGAGGGAACCATAAATGCCAACATGTACTGTGACGTACTGAAGCAGAGCATGATCTCCTCCCTTCAGAGACTGGGCCGCAGGGCAGTATTCCAACATGATAACAACCCCAAACACACCTCCAAGATTACCACTGCCTTGCTAAAGAAGCTGAGAGTAAAGGTGATGGACTGGCCAAGCGTGTCTCCAGACCATAACCCTATTGAGCATTTGTGGGGCATGGAAGGTGGAGGAGCGCTAGGTCTCTAACATCCACCAGCTCCACGATGTCGTCATGGAGGAGTGGAAGAGGACTCCAGTTGCAACCTGTTCAGCTCTGGTGAACTCCATGCCCATGAGGGTTAAGGCAGTGCTGGAAAATAATGGTGGCCACACAAAATATAAACACTTTTGACACAATTTGAACATTTTCACTTAGGGGTGTACTCACTTTTGTTGCCAGTGGTTTAGACATTAATGCCTGTGTGTTGAGTTATTTTGAGGGGACAGCAAATTTGCACTGTTATATAAGCTTTACACTCACTACTCTACATTGTAGCAAAGTGTAATTTCTTCTATGTTGTCACATGAAACAATATAATAAAATATTTGCAAAAATGTGGGGTGTACTCACTTTTCTGAGATAATGTATATATATTTGAAAATTGATCAATCCTGATATACTGACGCAAATAAAACATAAATTGCCATGCTAAGTGATTAATATTGTAAAACACATCATATAACAAGCAAAAGTCCAAAGTCGAAAAATATATATAACCATACAATCTCATATACGCAATCCTTCACACACAGTTGATCCAGAGAAAGGCAAAAAAACCCTCAGCAAAGCACCATCCAATTTGCTATAGCATGGGAAAAAAACCCTTCCTGATCCCACGAGAGGCAATCTAATTTTCCCTGGATCAACTTTACCTATAAATGTTAGTACCCAGTTATATTATGTACATCAGTGGTTCTCAACCCTGTCCTCAAGTACCCCCAACAGGCTATGTTTGCAGGTTTTCCTTTATCTTGCACTGGTGCTTTAAATCAGATTCAATGGCTTGGTATTTTGAACAGCTATTTTATGTAACAGAAATTCCCAAAGCATGGCCTGTTGGGGGTACGTGAAGACAGGGTTGAGAACCACTGATTTACATTAAGAAAAGAATCCAGGCCTTTTTTTAAAGCAATCTACTAAGCTGGCCAGAACCAGCTCTGGAGGGAGTCTATTCAACATTCTCACAGCTCTAACTGTGAAGAAACCTTTCCGTATTTGGAGATTAAATCTTTTTTCCTCTAGACATAAAGAGTGCCCCCTTGTCCCCTGTGATGACCTTAAAGTGAATAACTCAACACCAAGTTCACTATATGGACCGCTTATGTATTTGTACATGTTGATCATATCCCCCCTTACTCTCCTCTTCTCAAGAGAGAATAAATTCAGTTCCTCTAATCTTTCCTCATAGCCAAGCTCCTCCATGCCTCTAATCAGTTTGGTTGTCCTTCTCTGCACTTTCTCCAGTTCCCCAATATCCTTTTTGAGAATCAGTGCCCAAAACTGAACTGTATATTCCAGATGAGGTCTTACTAATGATTTGTTCGGGGCAAAATTATGTTTTTCTCTCTCTGGAGTCCATACCTCTCTTAATACAAGAAAGGATTTTGCGTGCTTTGGAAACTGCAGCTTGGCATTGCATGACATTATTAAGCTTATGATCGATCAAAACCCCCAGATCTTTCTCCACTATGGATTTCACCAGTTGTACTCCCCCTAGCATGTATGATGCATGCATATTCTTAGCCCCCAAATGCATAACTTTACTTTTATCTACATTAAACCTCATTTGCCACATAATTGCCCAATTAAACAGTGCATTGAGGTAGGCTTGTATGTTGGAGACATCCTGTAAGGACGTTATTCCACTGCATAGCTTAGTGTCATCTGCAAACACTGAAATGGTGCTTTTAATCCCAGACCCTATATCATTTATAAAGGTATTAAAAAGTAAGGGTCCCAACACTGAACCTTGGGGTACACCACTGATAACTTTAGACCATTCAGAGTATGAATCATTAATCACTATTCTCTGAATTTGGTCTTTTAGCCAGTTTTCTATCCATTTACAAACTGGTCTTTCCAAGCCTGTAGACTTTACCTTATACATTAGCCGCATGTGGGGAACTGTGTCAAACGCTTTTATAAAATCCAAGTATACCACGTCCACAGCCACCCCTCTGTGCCAAGGTTTTACTTACCTCCTCATAAAAAGAAATCAGGGTTGCTTGACAACTTCTGTCTTTCATAAATCCATGCTGTTTGTTGCTTAAAATATTTTCCTCCAACAACAACTCATCTACGTGGTCTTTTATTAAACTCTCCAGTAGCTTCCCAACTATAGAAGTTAAACTAACAGGTCTAAAGTTACTTGGTAAAGACTTTGATCCCTTTTTAAATATGTGAACTACATTGGCCCTACGCCAATCCAGTGGTACTATTCCAGTCATTAACGAGTCCCTAAAAATTTGATACAATGGCTTTGAAATGACAGAGCTCAATTCTTTTAGGAAAGTAATTTTGCCTTCTCTTTGTCCCCAGTCACCCACTCTAGATTATTTTGTAAAGGGCCTACGTGCTCAGACCTGACCTTTTTACTATTGATATATTTGAAGATTTTTTTGGGGTTTGTCCTACTATCTTTTGCAATCTGTTGTTTGTTTTGAATTTTTGCGTCCCTGATATCCTTTTTACATATTCTGTTATATTCTTTGTAACATTTAAAAGATGATAATGTTCCTTCATTTTTATATTTTTTTAAAGCTCTTTTCTTATCATTTACAACTTTTTAACTTTGACCGTAAAAGGAAAAAAATACTCACATAGCGTAAAACCATATGGTAATTTATTAAAAGAAAGTGTTGCTAGCAACTTATACAAATGCAGTTTAAAAAAATATGTAAATATAAAACTCCGTGATGGGGAGTGACCGGAAGAGGATGTGAGCGACTGCGAGCTGTCTCTGTGCTCTCCGCTCCATGGATCCTGTGAGCCTTCCATGACCAGTCGGGTACCGTGATCTACAGCCAAGTGAAAAAATGGCTGGGAGAATACCCTTATTTCAGAGATTAGGAGCTGACTGGGCTTGCAGAGGGGTGCACAGATCGCGAACTGGACTCACAAAAAGGGGAAATTTAGAATCAATGAGCCGGGTAGCAGTATGCCGCAGAGCTCATGGCGTCAGGATCTGTAGGTCAGCCAAGTGCCACAATTTTAACCAAGCACAACCCAAAAGGGAAAGAGAGTGGCAAGGCAAGGAGGAAAGGAGCAATGTATCTTAAGTGTCCAATGAGCATGTGAGGTCCAAAGTGCACCTGCCACAGTGAGCCCTAGGGCAATATGGCAAAAGACAAGATGCGAAATGCCCCCGGTGCGGGGGAGAAGAGGGCGGCTTGATCCATATGGTATGGAGGTGTCCCAAGTTACATAGATATTGGGAGGAAATTGTGGAGAGCATTGAACAGACTTTTGAAATTGCTTTAGGGTGGAGCCCCATGGTGTGCATACTTGGATATGTAGGAAACACCGGTATGACAAACAGGAAATGGACAGCGGTGACCAGGAGTCTATTCACGGCAAGGAAGCTAATAGCAAAAAAGTGGATAGCAGCAGCCCCACCAACTCATGTAGAATGGAGAAGAGAGATGGAGATAATGATTAGTAATGAGAAGGGTGTATACAGCAAAAGGAAGAAAGATGAAGAACATAAAAAAATTTGGGGACCATGGATAGATAAATGGATTAACTAAAAGCAGACAATAAATAAGAGAAATCCGTATTTAGGGTATTAAACTATATAGAGAGGTAGGAATATAAGGAAGAGACCTTCTAGAGTGCAGAGGTAATTAGAATGTTGGAAACATGTGGGAATGAATACAACGAGAGTAGTTAGTGAAGAGTGCCTTGCGGAATGGGAGTTGGAGTGGATGGGTATGGAATGTACTTGAGATGAGTGAGATATTGATATATATATATGTAAAACGTTGAAAATACTCTTGAAATAAAATATTTTGGATAAAAAAAAAGAAAGAATGAAAAGCAGAGAAAAAAAATAATACCACAATAATGTGACTAAAATGGAGGCTTGTATGAAAACTAAGCTGAATTTACCCCTTATGTTGGTCTACTGAAGTGGTAAAAAAATATATATATATATATAAAACTCCAGGCTGGGACCTATCGATCAGAAATTCAAATGGCGTGGTATCAATCTACATAGCCTCCACCCTACATGGTTCATCATAAGTGACGTCATCGGGGGCATGGAGTCTATGCCTGGACCCTCACCTATAAATACAGTACACCTTATCTTTGAAAATAAAAACTAACAAGCCCATATCCCAACATGGTCAAGGAACCCATTAAGATAGATGGCCAAGCCTCATTTGGGAGATGGAGACTGACTGGTCATCTAGCTGGAAAACGAATCCTCATTTCCAATATAGGAAATGGCTGTTCATAGTGTCACATAGATGGCCAAGCCTCGTTTTGAAGCTAACATGGCGGCAATAGGAAACATAACAAGCAGCCAAGCCACTGTTTGGGCTGCAAGGAGACAAGCCTCATTTTGAAAGGGGCACCAGAGTGTCCCCTAGGACTAAAAAAATCAAATATACAGTAGAACGGATAGATGAATAGGCAGAATAAATAGATGAATAAAGGTCCACCGCCCTTCTTATATAATACCAAAAATGTAGAGGCTAAAACAGATTTTTTGCAAAAAAAAATTTCCGAATAGCTGTCCTCTTTCCACAAAAGACTGCTACAACATAAAATGTTAAAAAATTACAAAATATACAAATAAACAATAGAATCAACAAATAAAAATCAGGACACTTCATGCATTACCAATGAATGCATTTATGTCCCAATCTATGTTCATACCATAAGGAGCATAAGATTTTAATAATGGCAAGAACACACCTTATCTTTGAAAATGAAAAATAAACAAAAGGCCCATATCCCAACATGGCTGACGAACCCATTAGGATAGATGGCCAAGCCTTGTTTGGGAGACGGGGACTGACTGATCATCTAGCTGGAAAACCAAGCCTTGTTTCCAATATAGGAAGTGGCTGTTCATAGTATTACATAGATGACCAAGCCTTGTTTTGAAGTTGACATGGCTGCTGTAAGAAACATAGCAAGCAGCCAAGCCACTGTTTGTGCTGAAAGGAGACAACGAAGTCTCATTTTGAAAGGGGCACCAGAGTGTCCTCTAGGACTAAAAAAATCTAAAAGAATAGTAGAACGGATAGATGAATAGGCACAATAAATAGATGAATAAAAGTCCACCACCGTTCTCATATAATGCCAAAAATGCAGAGGCTAGAACAAATTTTTTGCAAAAAAAATTGCAAATAGCTGTCCTCTTTCCGCAAAAGACTACTAAAACATAAAATATTAAAAGGTACAAAAAAATTAAAAAATACAAAATATACAAAAAACAGTAACATAAAAAAATACAAATCAGGACACATCATGCATTACTAATGAATGCATTTATGTGCCAATCTATGTTCATACCATAAGGAGCATAAGATTTTAATTCATATATCCACCTAACCGCCATTTGGGAGACCCCCCTTACTGTGGATGCTCCTCTCCAGAATAGTATGTATTTGTCAATAGCCACAAGAGAAATACTGCTTAGGTCCCTATTGTGACAACATGTTTAGGGACAGTATGTTCCTTTTTATCCTTTCTGATTTTTTTAAATATTGTTAATATGTTCATTGGCCCTAATGGTTGAAGTCCTAATAGTTCGCCCCACATATTGTTTACCGCAAGGACATGTGATGAGATACACCACAGTCCTTGTGGTACAAGTAATAAAATGTTTTATTGGTTAGGTTTTACCCGTTAATTGGAGGTAAAGGCACAAGTTTTATGCCTACCATGTTTATTAATTTTGCATACCGCACATCGCTTACATGGATAAAAACCCACAAGTTGTTGAAAAAAAGACATCTGTTTGGGTCAATATATATATATTGGGTGCTATGTTGGCCTGCAAAGAGGGCAATCCCCTAAAAATTACCCCTGGCTTATCTGGTAACAAAGGGCCCAAACCTCGATCATTTTTCAATACTGGCCAGCGTTTTTTAAAAATCTCTTTTACTCTATAGTGTTGTCCAGAAAAAGTTGTAATTAATGACCACTTGAAATCCTGTGATGTATTAGGTTTGATTTCATCTATTAATAAGGAGTTGTTATTACAACTTTTCCCGCAATGGTGGGAAATCTGAGCGCCCCATAATGCAGTGAAATCGCAGGGAAATGCCGCCCGCTGATTGGCCAAAGCATGCACATGACCTGCATACTTTGGCCAATCACAGCGCGCTCTGCTGTGAGAGCCATGATTGGCCAAAGGCAGGGTGCCTTTTGGCCAATCATTGCTCAGAGGGTCTCAGTCCCCGCCCAAACTATATCAGGCCGCTTGTACAGCGGTCCGTGTGTAGTGTGTTAACGTGAACGGGCAGAGAAACATTTAGCTAGTTTAGCTAGTGGCGTATAGGCAGTGTAGTATATAAATCTAATGTAGAGTATATACAAGCTGTGTAGGCAGTGTAGAATATAGATCTAGTGTAGAGTATATACAGGCAGTGTAGGCAGTGTAGGATATAGATCTAGTGTAGAGTATATGCAGGCAGCGTAGGCAGTAGTGTAGTATATAGATCTAGTGTAGAGAGTATATACAGGCAGCGTAAGAATATATATGTACAGTATATAGTATATGTATATAATATGCTGCCTTTAGTGTAGACTATATATACAGCTCATTCGGTGTATAGTATTTAGAGTCCGTTCAGGCAGTGTAAGAATATATATGTACCGTATATAATATATATATATATATATATATATACGCTGCCTTCAGTGTAGACCGTATTTACAGCTCATTCACTGTAGTATATAGAGTCAGTTCAGGCAGTGTATGAGTATATATGTACAGTATATATATATATATATATATATATATATATTTATATATATTACACTGCCTTCAGTGTACACTGTATATACAGCTCATTCAGTGTATAGTATATAACTCCGTATTAACTCCATCCTGCCCACGCTATAGCCAAAAGATGGCTACAGCAAGGGCCTTAATTGTCAGGAGGGAGTCCATGTACCTCCTCCCGAGCATGCGCTGTCTGCCCCTCTGATAGATCAGCCAATGACAGCTGATCACGTGATGTAAACAGATCGGTAATCACATTTTTTTTCCTCACGCTGATAGTGTGAGGAAAAAAAACAAGCGGATCACCGACTTCTGTCAGAGCGGCATCAGTCCTGAACAGGGAGAGCCACTGCTGGTATGCAATGCCCACCAGTGCCACCTGACAGTACCCACCAGTGCCACCTACCAGTGCATATCAGTGCTGCCTATCAGTGCCTACCAGTGCCACCTATCAGTGCCCAGCAATGCCAACTACCAGCTCCCACCAGTGCCACCTATCAATGCCCACCAGTGCCACCTATCAGTGCCTCATTGCCTCACCATCAGGGCTGCCTATCAGTGTTACCTACCAGTGCCCATCAGTGCCACCAATCAGTGCCACTTATCAGTGCTCTTCAGTTTCGCCCATCAGTGCCAACCATCAGTGCCACCTCTCAGGGCTCATCAGTGCCACCTATCAGTGCCCACCAGTGCCGCTTCATCAGTGTCCATCAGTACCACCTAATCAGTGCCCATCAGTGCAGCCTATCAGTGCCCATCAGTGCTGCCTCATCAGCGCACATTAATGAAGGAAAAAAATTACCTGTTTTCAAAATTTTATAACAAACTACGAAACTTTTTTTTTTCAAAATTTTTGGCCTTTCATTTTTTTTAGCAAAAAAAACAAAAAAAAAACCCAGCAGTGATTAACCACTTCAATACTGGGCACTTAAACCCCCTTCCTTCCCAGACCAATTTTCAGCTTTCAGTGCTGTTGCAGTTTGAATGACAATTGCGCGGTCATGCGACACTGCACCCATATGAAATTTTTATCATTTTTTTCACACAAATAGAGCTTTCTTTTGGTGGTATTTAATCACCCCTGGGTTTTTTATTTTTTGCGCTATAAATTAAAAAAAGACAAAAAATTTTCAAAAACAATGCATTTTTCTGCGTTTCTGTTATAAAATTTTGCAAATAAGTGATTTCTCTTGATAAATTTTGACCAAAAATGATACTGCTACATTTCTTTGGTAAAAATAACCCAAATTGGAGTTTATTTGGTGTTGGCGGACAAACAGATGTGACGGGGACTGTGACAGATGTGACGGTGACATACAGATGTTTTGTGTATGGTGACAGATGTTTGGGGACTGTGACAGATGTTTGGGGACTGTGACAGATGTTGTGTATGGTGACAGATGTGATGGGGACATACAGATGTTTTGGGGGCTCTTTTATGGGGACACTTATGTTTACAGGGACAGGGGTATCAGTGTGCTTGGTGCACTGTGTGGGGGGCGATCTGTGACAGCTTTCTGCATGAAATCCTCACCATGCAGAAAGCTGTCACAGAGCTGCAGGTCCCCCCCTCCCCCCCCCGCACTGAGCTCTCACTGAGCTCGGCGGGGGAGAACTGTCACAGAGACGCTCGTCTCTGTTTACAATGTGACGGCTGTGATTGGACACAGCCGTCACATGATCGGGAGGGCCAGTCACTGCGCCCGTATCCCGATCTCCGCCCAGCTGGATCCTGTGATCATAATGATCACAGGATCCAGCAGCAGCGCGTGCCCGCGCTGCGAGCTCCCGTTCTGCAGGACGTATATATACGTCCTGTCAGAACGGGGAAGCTCCCACCCGGCCGTATATGTACAGTGGCCGGGTGGGAGGTGGTTAAATACCTCCAAAAGAAAGCTCTACTTGTGTGAAAAAAATGTCATTTGGGTGCAATGTTGCATGACTGCGCAATTGTCATTCAAAGAGTGACAGCGCTGAAAGCTGAAAATTGGCCTGCTCAGGAGGGGGTTTAATGCCCAGCAAGCAAGTGGTTAAATTGCAGGACTTCCTTCCCTGGGTGTGTGCTATACTACCGAACTGCTGAGCTTCTTTGATCTTGTCCTGATTGCTGGACCACTCTCTTTGCCTGACAATTTGGATTACTCTGTCAGTCTGTGTATGACCCTGCCTGTCCCTGACCATGCTTCTGGATTCTGACTTTGTACCTTGCTGTCAAGACTTGATGCGGACCTGGCCTTCCTGACTATGCTACACATTAACCCCAAGTCAAAGCTCCACTCTGGACTAAACCTTTCAACAAGTACCTTACAAAATCTCTTCAAAGTGTCCCATTGGAACAATTTTCCCTGTATTTCTGTTTTGGGGACAACTCAAAATTTTGGGGTTTCACTCACATTCTGTCCCAGGGACAGTGGTCACCAAAGCAAATTGAGATAAAAAGTATTTTTGGGTATATATTTAAAAATGAATGCCAAACACAATACAAGTTTAATACAAGCTTAATTTAATTAATCAAAACCACTACAATCTGGTGATGCTAATATAAAGGTCCTTGTTTGAACACTTAGGGGAAGTTTACTAAAACTGGAGAGTCCAAAATCGGGTGCAGTACTGCACAGAAACCAATCAGCTTCCAGATTTTATTGTCAACGCTTAGTTGAGCAAGCTGCTGGCTACCATGCACAGCTGGATCAGATTCTGAGTGTTCACGTTTTAGTAAATCCTCACCTTTGTGTTAGGCCCTGTAGTTTTGAAAATGGCCAGAACTGACATAAGATATATCCCCTCATACTGTAGACTTCAATAGGGTTTGCAATTTTCAGTCTTCACAATGGGTTTGAAGAACTGAACCCACAAGCTGAACTCAGACACATTCACTCATCCCTAATTATTAAATTTTAAAGGATAAATTCACCTTTAGAAAAAAACAATAAATGCATGTTTTTGCAGGTAAAATGTGCTTTTTTTTTTTTCAGGAGCCCGCAGCCTGATGTCACCCAGACTCTGCCCAACATGTTTCACAACAATTCTTCAGGGGATCTTACCAATGCGGTTCATCACTATTCTTCCACTGAAGAAGTCCAATAATGGTGATGAAACACATTGAGTCTGGGTGATGTCATTGCGCACACAGTAACCAGGAAGATATATTAAATAGTGCACTATACAATGTGAGTGATATTTTGTGTCAGAATTGTTTTCAATAAATATGATTGTTTGAAATGGTGAGCACAATGTAGTTTGTTTTGTTTTGCTTGGAGTGCTGCTGGAAAGAAGGTGAAACCATCAGACATCTGGAAACCCAGTAAAGAGGAAACAAAAATGCTATCTCTGACCGTTATTATATGTGGGTCATTTACCGAAGGCAAGAGCACATCTTGTCTTTTGATCACTGCCAGTGAAGGAGTGTGGCATAGATACATTGGAGATTGTGCATAAGGGAGCACAGAAGATTATTCTAACTTTATTAATAGAGCTGAGCGAACACCTGGACGTTCGGGTTCGGAGGGTCCGAACGAACTTTGGAAAAAAGTCCGGGTTCGGCACCGAACGTTGCCCGAACGTTATCCCGGACCCCTTTGAAGTCAATGGGGACCCGAACTTTTAGGCACAAAAATGGCTGTAACAAAGTCCTGGAAAGTGCTAGAGGGCTGCAAAAGGAAGTAAAATGGGGGTAAGAGTAGGGCAAGTGCCATACAAAAAAATGGGGATAGGGAAAATAAATTAAAATCAAATAAAAGAAATGGGAAGGGGGGTGGATGTGGAGTAGGAGCCTAGAGGTTGACTAGGCCATGACCATGGCAGTGTAGGTGGAAGTGGCGGTGGTCGAGGAGGAGGAGGAGGAGGTAGCCAGCACAGTATTTTTTTTTTGTTTGTTTGTTTATAATTGGGGTAGCCCCCAAAATATTGAGGCCTATTCAAAAAAAGCAAGTATACGAATGGCTGTGTGAGTCCGGTCTAAATGTTTATTCTGCACAAGGTACAGACAAGTCTTGTGGGATCCATGCCTGATTCATTTTAATAAAGGTTAGCTTGTCCACGTTGGCTGTGGACAAACGGCTGAGCTTGTCTGTGATAACGCCTCCTGCTGTGCTAAACACACGTTCAGACAATACACTGGCTGCAGGGCAGGCCAGCACCTCCAAGGCATAAACGGCAAGCTCAGGCCATGTGGCCAATTTGGAGACCCAGAAGTTGAATAGGGCAGACCCATCAGTCTGTACGTGTAGGCGTGTGCACACATACTCTTGCATACTCTTGTTGCTGAAATGCTGCCTCCTGCTAAGACGTTGTCTATCGGCTGGTGGTGCTGTTTGTTGTGGCGGGCTGCTGACAAAGCTTTGCCACATTTCGGCCATACTAACCCTGCCTTCTGAGGTGCTGGCGGTGACACAGCTGCGTTGGTGGCCTCTCCCTCCTCCTCCTCTGCCTTCGCCTTGTTCTTCCGCTGAGCCCCCGGTGTCATTTTGGAATGCCCTCAGCAGCGCCTATACCAGTGTGCGCTTGTAGTCGCGCATCTTCCTCTCACGCTCCAGTGAGGGAATTAAGGACGGCACGTTGTCCTTGTAATGGGGATCCAGCAGGGTGGCCACCCAGTAATCAGAAGAAGTTACAATGTGGGCAACTCCGCTGTCGTTGCGCAGGCACTGCAGCATGTAGTAGGCCATGTGTGCTAGGCTGCCCAGAGGCAAAGACAAGCTGTCCTCTGTGGGAGGTATATCATCTGTGTCCTCTGTATCCCCCCAGCCACGCTCCAGTGATGCCCACGAGCTGTGTTGGGTGCCACCCTGCTGCAATTCCTCCTCCTCCTCCTCATCTTCCTCGTCCTCCTCGTCCTCCAGAACTGTGCCCTGGCTTGAATATTTTTGACCTGGCCTATACTGGTGCAGGAACCCACCCTCCGAGCCACTTGCGAATGACTGGCCTGATAACCGTGGAAATGACCCCTCTTCCTCCTCCTCCTCCTCATCATCCTCCTGTGCCACATCCTCTTCCATCATGGCCCAAAGTGTTTTTTCAAGGAGACATAGAAGTGGTATAGTAACGCTGATAACAGCGTCATCGGCACTGGCCATGTTGGTGGAGTACTCAAAACACCGCAATACGCTACACAGGTCTCGCATGGAGGCCCACTCATTGGTGGTGAAGTGTTGCTGTTCCGCAGAGCGATTGACCCGTGCGTGCTGCAGTTGAAACTCCACTATTTCCTGCTGCTGCTCGCACAGTCTCTCCAGCATGTGCAAGGTGGAGTTCCACCTTGTGGGCACGTCGCATATGAGGAGGTGAGCGGGAAGGCCAAGTTCCGCTGCAGCGCAGACAGGCAAGCAGCAGCAGGGTGAGAACGCCGAAAGTGTGCACAGACGGCCCGCACTTTATGCAGCAGCTCTGACATCCGGGTAGTTTTTTAAAAAATTCTGTACCACCAAATTCAGCACATGCCCCAGGCAAGGGATGTGCGTCAAACGGGCTCGGCCCAGAGACGCTACGAGATTTCGGCCATTGTCGCACACCACCAGGCCGGGCTTGAGGCTCAGTGGCAACAACCACTCATTGGTCTGTTGTTCAATGCCCGTCCACAGCTCCTGCGCAGTGTGGGGTTTATCCCCCAAACATATCAGTTTTAAAACAGCCTGCTGTCATTTCCCCCTGGATGTGCTGATGTTGGTGGTGAAGGTGTTACGCTGAGCGGATGAGTGGGTGGTCAAGGAGGAGGAGGCAACAGGAGGCAAAGAGAAATGCCCTGCAATCCTTGGTGGTGGAAGGGCATGCACCAAATGGCTAGCCGGCTTAGGCCCACCCGCCACTACATTTGCCCAGTGTGCAGTTAGCGACATATAGCGTCCCTGCCCGTGCTTACTGGTCCATGTATCAGTGGTTATGTGGACCTTGCCACTGATGGCATTGCGCAGTGCACACTTTATCTTGTCCCGACTTGTTTCTGCAGGGAAGGGATGGCTCGCCTGGAAAAGTAGTGGCGGCTGGGTACCACGTACTGTGGGACAGCCACCGCCATCAGGTTTTTGAAACTGTCCGTGTCCACCAGACGGAATTACAGCATTTCAAAGGCCAGGAATTTTGAAATGCTGGCATTCAGGGCCAGGGATCGCGGGTGGGTAGGGGGGTACTTCCTCTTTCTCTCCAGTGTTTGGGAGATGGACAGCTGTAAGCTTCCATGGGACCATGTGGAAATGCTTGGGGATGGTGGTGGACATGGTAGCGTTGCTGTCATATCGTCTGTTTGCTGGGTGGCAGGTGACACTGTCACTGTAGAGGTGGAGGAAGAGGCCGAGGCAGCAGCAGAAGAGGAAGCACGAGGAGGCAAAGACCTTTCTTGGATTTTGAGGTAATTATTCCAATGCAGCTTGTGCCTTGAATTTAAATGCCTGGTCATGGGGGTTGTGCTCAGTTTGAGAACATTTATGCCCCGGCTCAGGCTATCATTGCACAGCTTGCAAACCACTCGTGTCTTGTCGTCAGCACATTGTCTGAAGAACTGCCACACAGGGGAAAACCTTTGAGCTGCCTTTGGTGTGCTAGGTCCCTGGGTGCGGTGGGTAGTAGCAGGCCTACTGTCTAGGGGACGCTCGCTCCGCTTTTGCAACCTGCTTCCTCTTTTGCTGTGCTGGTGCCTCTGTGCAACCACCACCTCTTCCTCCAAACTCCACACATCACTCGCATGACCCTCATTCCATGTGGGGTCTAGGACCTCATCATCCTCCACATCATCTTCCACCCACCCTTCACCACTGCCCTCCTTGTCAGTCTGCACACTGAGGCAAGCTGCAGCAGTTGGCACCTGTGTTTCATCATCATCAGAAATGTGCTGCACTGGTGTTTCCATGTCCTCATCCTGCAACAGAAGTGGTTGGGCATCGGTGCACTCAATGTCTTCCACTTCTGGGGCAGCGCTATGTGGATGGCACACAGAAAGCACACCAGGGGAGTCATCAAAAAGCAT
>BLSH010169179.1:65465-91806 GCA_018402905.1 Glandirana rugosa | reverse complement strand
GTTTTTAGTAGAGGATCAAGATTTCCCTCTCAAAGGTCGACAACGAATCTCCCTGTCTAATAACAAGTTTTTAGTAACGGATGAGGATATCCCGGTCCAAGGTCGACAACGACATTCACTGTGTAATAACAAGTTTTTAGTAGAGGATCAAGATTTCCCTCTCAAAGGTCGACAACGAATCCTCTAAGCAACAGCTGGAAACTCTCCCTTTAGAACTAGGAGATGATTTTTGAACAATAATGGGTCACTTACAGCAACAGCTGGAACCTGGCCCTATAGGAGTAGGCAATGGATTTTGAACAATAATCTGTCCCTCTAAGCAACAGCTGGAAACTCTCCCTTTAGAACTAGGAGATGATTTTTGAACAATAATGTGTCACTTACATCAACAGCTGGCCCTATAGGAGTAGGCAATGATTTTTTAACAATAATCTATCCCTCTAAGCAGAAGCCTCTACCTAGTGCAGTCAGATCGCTCAAAGCAGCAGTATGTGAAATCTCAAATTACTCCCACAATCTGATCATTGTGTACGATCGCACAATCTGATCGTTGTGTACAATCGTAACGATTGTTGTGTTAGGCAGGGTTTGATCTGCAATGTGTTACTCAAAGCAGCAGTATGTGAAATCTCAAATTACTCCAACAATCTGATCTTTGTGCACGATCGTAGCGATCGTTGTGTTAGGCGGAGTTTGATCTGCAATCTACAATCTGTCACTCAAAGCAGCAGTATGTGAAATCTCAAATTTCTGCAATCTATCCCTCAGAGCAACAGCAGTAGTAATCTCAGGATGCAGGATCAGATGTTAAAATGTCTGCAATCTCTCCCTCACAAAAACGCCGACAGCTTCCTCTCCCTACACTAACCCAAGAGCATGTGACATGCAGCACTGTGACTCCAGCTTATAAAGAGGCTGGGTCACGTGATGCACTGGCCAATCACAGCCATGCCATTAGTAGGCATGGCTGTGATGGCTTCTAAGGGCAAACCAGTGAAACGCTTGTTGATTGGCTGCCCTTCAGCTATTCAACATGCGTGATCAACTACCAGAACCCAGAACCCTAACGTTTTTTGAAATGTCCGTGTTTGGGTCCAGGTCCCGGACACCCGAAAGTTCGGTACGGACCCGAACGTTACAGTCCGGGTTCGCTCAACACTATTTATTAACACAGAGACCTTGTAAATGGTGTGGAGGATTAATTTGCAAAAGTGTTTATTGCACATGCTTTGTAAAAGGTAGGAATCTGCAACAAAGTTTGTTAAAATCCTTGCAATATACATAGATCATTTAGGTGCCTGCACTTTATACCTGACAGCAGTGTTTTTTTTTTACCATGAAAGAGTTGCTTTCAAAGAAGGATCAATATTCCACATTGGTCTTAAGAAGACAGCTAAAACTATGCATTGGTCCATTAACTACACTTACACTTATCCACTGTGCTTTACTCTGGTGCACTCGAGCTTAATCAGCTTTACAAAATAATTGTTAGAACCCAAAATTCTCTAGATGCTGATCTGGCAACAAACAGAACACAGAAAAAAATGAGATGAACAAAAGAGTACTGATTTCCTGATCTTGACCATCAAATATGATAAACATTGGGAGTCTCTCAAAGCCAGTGCAACATAATTGATGTCTGAAGACCCCATGGTGTTAACAAAATCAATTAATAAGAATAGATAAATATGCAGACCGGTTTTCTCATTATACATCAATACTGTTTGCTTCCTTTAGTCCCATAAAGAGCAGCCTGTGAAAAATGAACTGCTCATCCCTAACTCGAGGGTAATAAATAGAGAGGAGAAAGACAAGTGATTCCTAGTAATACAATAGCTTTTCATCTACTGCTCTTCAGAAAGTTCTCTCATGTAATATCCACACATGAGCAACTCCAGCAGGAGAGCATAATTTGCTGAGGTAGAGGAAGCAGTGGCTGCCATTGTTTGTTGATATACCAGGAGCGTTTGACCTTGTCAGTCATGCTTTGCTTCTTCAGAAATTGAATGTTGTGAATTTTTTTCCTGCTTCACTGTCATATTCCCAAACATCCTGACCTGTTTATTTCAGGCGTCAAAGCGACTTCTAATAAGTAGATTTCTCTTGTTAACACTTTCAGAGACAACATTTTCAACACTTTCTACTTCTAGAAACTGTTTCTTTTGGTAACTTTTTCTCTCTTTTGGAAAATGATCTATTTAAACCCATTTTTACATTTTCTACTTATTTGAGCTCAATGACAGCGATGCAGCTCATACACAACCGAAATGAAGAAATGTCATCTAGTTCAGAAAGATTGCATCCTCCTTTGAATAAATGGCAGTTGATATTTTTACCTAGAACAGTGGCAGCTTTTCCATTCTTTATTTTAGCATTTGATACTTATATCTGTTTCAAGAAAAATGAAGATACTGTAGTGTAGCGCCCCGATAGTATAGGTGCGTTTTCTAGCAGGATTTTTGGCTACGAGAGGTAAATTTAGTCAGGCCTGACTGTGATATGCAGGCTTGAATGTTTTGATCTGCGCTGGGAGGAGAAGCTCAGGTAGGATTGGGTGGACTTAACAGATGAGGTCACCAGAACCTCCCACTTCTTTCTAGAAACCTGGAGAAGGTCTTCTGGTCAGAAAGCTGGGAGGTGGGTGGGGCCATCTGGAGTGTTCTAAGAAGCCCTGACCAATCCCCAATCAGGGTTGGCAGGGGGCAGGCCTCCTTAAATACTCAGAGTCAGCCCCATTGGGGAGGAGTAGTGTCGGGTGGAAGTCTGGAGATGTAGCAGAGACGCTGTGGTGCAGGTCCCTACCCGGGAGGTTGCACCCAGTCTGGATGGGGTGACCTTGGGGCCTGGGTGTTTGGGTGCAGCCAGGAAGGAGAGCAATTCCTGGAGCAGCACAGGAGGAATAGGAGAACAGCGGAGGTGCTACAAGAGGAGTGAGAGACTTTAAAGTATGCACCAGTACGGTAAGTGACGTTCCCTGTGACTGAAGGAGAAAGTGCTGGAACAGCCTGGGAGAGTAATGGTGGACAGTCTGTGGGAGCCTTGGGAGCCAGTCAAGGGAAAGGGAGTCACTACCAGAGAGCAGGTCGATGGGACTTGGAAGAGGATGGGCTGAGAGTTGTAGTCCATCAAAGGCCCGGTTAACACTGAAGTATTTTACTGCACAATTCAGGGGCCTATGATCCCTGGCCTGTAATAGGTGTCCCTGAGGTCCTGCTGCAACAGGGTAGGCCTCACCATGTGCTAACCGTGGTGAAGAGAAAGGTATAGAGAAGCCTGATAAATTTCCCTTCAGGCTGGAAACTAAGTTCTGAGCTGGAGAGAAGCAAAGGAGTGTAAAGCTGTGAGTTCTGTGTAGTGAGAGAACTGTAAGAGTAACGGTCAGCAAGTGAAGTGCTGGAGAGTTGATAGGAGCAATAGTCTGCAGAGGGAGAGTCTGCAGTGAAGTGTGCATATACAGGCTTGTATGTGGAAACCTTGTACCATAATTCTTTGGGCATCCCACAGCTACCCCTTATCACCATCCAAGTTATTTCCCCCAAATAAAACAAAAAAAAACAAGAACCAGCCTGGTCAGTGTCTCTGGATGTGTGCATATGGAGTGATTGAGGTCAGCTATCAGGTGAACCACTACTACAAGCCACTCTCAAGGGATCACATAGCTACCGTAATATTTATTAAGTGCATATTTAAATGAGCTTTGGCTGTACTTCTCCTGTGGATCACAGTTTGTTCTGCACTCCTATGACCCATTTTCAGCAGACAGCAGGTTGCAGCCCACCGGCTGATGTCACAGAGCCGGTCCAGGCCGGGGAAAGATCACGACCATATGGTGGTGATCCATACAGAACCCTTGATCGGCACCTGTCTCAGCCTCTCAGCAAATCGCTGAGAGCCTGGGCCAGCCAATCCCACCCCCACAGAGTTTAGAGCTCCAGTGAGCATGGGGGGTGGGGAAGGGGCAGAGCAGACAGCAGTGACTGACAGTCACACACTCTCTGCTCACGGAGTTCTATGAACTCTGAGAGAAGTGTTTGAACTCTTGGTTCTCAGTGTTAGAGCCGGCGGGAGACAGATGCAGCATTGGATCAATGCTACCTCCAACTAGATAAGTATGATCTGTGAAAAAAAGAAAATATTAAAATTCTTTTTTTTAAAAAAATCCTAAATCATTTCCAATGAATATATTCTAATATATTTTTTATAAATTAATTGTTGGTGTTTAAAGGAGCATTGCCGATTTTTGGAGCACCTCAATACAAAAATCAACCAGACTGGCAGTTAGTGGTCCCTCTGGTATTCTTGGAGATGGGAGGTGGTCCGCACACTGTACTGCCATGTGGAGGGGGACATATAGAGTGGCAGCAGGGTGCTCTCTCTATTTCAGCACCTGGCACTGAAAAAAAGCAGGAAGTGTCAGGTGGAGTGATCTCCACCAGAAATTACATGTCTAGTCCTGGCCATCAGGAATGGAAGCAACAGTGGAGGAGCATGTGTTTAGGTAAGTAAGACCCTGAATTTTTTGGTCATGCCTCCAATTGTTTGTCAAGGTGTCTCTCCTATTTTCAGATACTGGCAATGTTGCAGAAGATAGCGTCTCTGAGCTCCTACACGTCAAATGGATTGATATGCTAAGTTCACTCTCTTTACACAAAGTTGGAGGTGTGCGTACAGCTGCTGTTGTTTTCCTACACCAGCCAATTCTGCTTCAACCCCCAGCATGCATGATATTTAATTTCCTGATTATTACTGAAAATAATTTTAATGGGGAGGTGTGTGAAGATATGCTAGGTATGCCAATGGGTTTCCCTATATAATAGAAAGGTAATGTGTAAATAGAAACTCAGAAACAAAAAAAAAATCAAAATAAATTTGTCCAGCATAGTCATATTTACCATTAGGCACAACAGGCATTGGCCAATAGGCAACAAAGGCAAAGAGGTGGCTTTTTAAAATAAATTATTTATTTATAGAAAGTACCAAAAAAGTTACACATGTCAATAACAGTGGCTTAAAGTTCAGGCACACTTGAAGGTATGATGGTATCTTATTAGTATACATTAATACAAAATAGTGTGGGTTGTTGGGAAAAATGGATAGGATATATACAGTAAGTAAAGGCGAGAAAGAGAAAATAAAATGAGGAAGAAAGGTGGGGTGGAGCATGGAATGGTGAGGAAGGGGGTGGTAGTCTAACCCTGCCCTCCCATTAAAGCAATTTGCAAGTTTTTGTGGTGTATTCCACTGTCGTGGAAAATTTTATTCAATAAATCCACCTCCTCCAAAAGGCCTTCTCTATATCTTTAATTAAAGGTATAAGGTCTACCACATGTTTGATGTTGTTTATCCAGGGCCACTCCTGGGTACTCTGACCAAAAGCTATGGGGGCCGAGTGAAATGCATTGGGGACATGGTCTGATTGGAGTCCAGGATGAGGTTGCCACTCTATTCACCTTTCTAGGGCATCTTAGATGTGCGACTTCCAGGGGCTACCCCTTCCTTTCTTGAACCTTTGCAGGAGCCAGGATGGGCTCCATCCTGTCAGCACTCTTACAGCAGCTACGGTTGCACCATTCACATACCCCCTCTCTAACGAGCCTGAGCGGCACACACATTCTTTCCAGGTTAGTCTGAACAAAAGGCAGCTCTAACATTTATAATGTTTACCTACACATTTTTCCTTATTATCAGCAGAAAAACATAGAAGAGTGTCAGCAATAAAAGTCCAAATAGTCCATTGTGTCTTAGTCTGCCCCACTTTTTTTTTTACTTTTTTTTTGTCTGAGTATAGATTGCTTGTTGCCTCGCATGCAATCATTTTGAGGCGACTAGCGGGAGTCCGACCCGGGTTTTGCCGGCCACTGGGGCAGATCTGGTTCCGGCCCAGACTTTCTGGTCTAATCAAATCCCTCTCCACCTGCATTTAATGATCAGCAAGAGATCTCACTTGAGGTTGATCCTGGATTTCAGAGGGAGAAAGCTAAGAGTGCTAATTTGGACTCTAAAACAAGGTTTGCAATGTGCTTATGTTTTGTGGGTGTTGGGAATAGCCCCACACTGTATACAGAGGAATCTCTTTGTTTAGTGTAGCGCCAGATGGCAAGGTTTTGTTTTCTGTTTCGATCTTGCAAACTTGTAAAAATAAACCACCAGACTTTAAAGAGACTGAGATTCATTCTGAATCTTTTCCCCTGAAAAGTGATCCCCACAAGCTAATCTCCCACACGTGGTGGAGGATGCGGGCAACTTTCAAAGATGGAGGAAATGTTGAAGGCCCTGCTACAAGCCAATGCAGCCCAGCGGGAAACCAACCACCAGGTCGCAGAGGCCGCTGCAGCTCAGCGAGAGGAGAGTCGCCAGGCTATTGCAGCACAACAGGCGGCTCAGCAAGAGGCAACAAACCGGCAGTTTGCGGAAGCCCTGCTGGAGTTAAAAAAGGAGCCCGCACCTCCTGTGACAGTGGAGCCAAGGTTGGTATGCGCCTCGTACCACATGCAGAAGATGACACCTGGGGATGACGTGGAGGCATACCTCACAACCTTTGAAAGAGTCGCTCTTTACGAAGGATGGCTAAAAGAACAGTAGGCGGGACTGCTAGCACCATTCTTGACCGGCAAACCCCAAAATGCCTACTTCGATCTGGAAACAGATAAGGCCTAGGACTATGAGACTCTAAAGACAGAGATACTCACACGCCTGGGGGTCACCATGGCAGTCTGGGCCCAACGCTTGCATCAGTGGACCTATCGCACTGACAAGCCACCCCGTTCGCAGATGTTCAACCTAGTTCAACTCACCAGGAAATGGCTACAGAGACTTTGCCAGGTCCCCAGAATGTGGAGCGTGTGGTCAAGGACTGCTATCTATGGGCGCTCCCTGCTGCTTTGAGGAAATGGGGAACCCAAAACTGCAAGCCAACTGGTGTACCTCGTCGAGCAATACATGGCTGCTGAGGACTTGTTGCGCCCATCTGCGCCCCACTCCAATGTCTCTAGAGGTGAAAGATCGCCCAGCGGACCCGGTAAAACTGTTCGAGGGTTCGGGGCGAGGGGAAATTTGATAAAACTGATACGGTTAAAGAGACTGGGGGTTCTAGCCCTAGAGACTGGCCAAAGAGGCCAGGAAGGTCTTGGGGACCCTTGAGAGGACTGGGTATAGAACACATACAGTGCTACCGATGCTATGCATTGTGACATATTGCTGCCAATTATCCCCTGAATGATGAACCCATGCAATGTGATTATACTAATATGAAAATATGCATTTCTCTGTTTTCACAGGTTGCATGTATAGCATCATGCTCAAGTCGAATGGAGAAGCAAATGTGTGTGATTGCTATTGACGGGAAACCCGTCACTGCGCTGCTTGACTCTGGTAGTGTGATAACATTGGTCAAGAGCAGCTGTGTAAATCTGGCCAGGTTACACTGTCAGGGTCATTTGCATCCATGAGGACATTCGTGACTACCAGACGGCGCTGGTAGAGGTTGACACCCCTTGTGGCATAGAGCGACCCATTCAGTGGGAGTGGTACCTTCCCTGCTTCATGAAGCTCTAGTGGGGAGAGATTTTCCCCATTTTTGGAGATTGTGGGAAGGCACAGAGTGCCTGGAGGAAAGAGCTTCCCCTGCTGAGGAGTCAAGGGAGTTCTCACCAGACCCTTTTTGCCAACCGGAAGGAGAGATTAGTAGCAGGGCCGAGGAAGAAGTAGACCCTCTTCCTTTTCCTGTAATGGCTGGGGAGCTGGAGGAGCCAGAAGCTGGCTCCCAGCAGATGGCTAATGTCCTAGACCATGTCTCTGTCCCTGACCATGAGAGTGAACCGAATGTAGTCCCTGACTTAGAGGTCCGGAGAGAGGACTTCTGTACAGAACAACTACGGAATGTCACTCTCCTCAGAGCCAGAGAAAACGTAAAGGTGATGGATGGGGAACCGGTGGACCCTTATTGGGGGGTGCCTTTTCCCTACATGGCGCTTAAAAATTATTTGTTGTATCAGGGAGTAAAACACGGAGGGGACAAACTGGAACAGCTAGTGGTTCACAAACCCTTCCACCGGATAGTGCTAGATCTGACCCATGATCATGTAATGGAGGGACATTTGGGCATGGAGAAAACCAGGGAAAGGATAACCCAGAGATTCTTCTGGCCTGGGTTGTATGCAGACATCAAAGAATACTGTGAGTCATGCCTTGAGTGTCAAATGAAAGCCCCGTCAACCCATTTTCGTAGTTCCCTTGTCCCACTTCCCATAATTGAAGTGCCATTTGAGCGAATTGGCATGGATCTCTTGGGATCATTAGTAAAATCTGCCTGGGGACACAGCACATCCTGGTGATGCTGGACTATGCGAACCCCTATCCTGAGGCCGTACCCTTGCGGAATACCTCCATTAAGACTATCGCCAAGGAACTGGTCCAGGTGTTTAGTCGGGTGGGGATCCCTAAAGAAATCTGGACGGATCAGGGCACCCCGTTCATGTCCAGAGTGACCAGGGAATTGTGTAAATTGTACAAAATCTCCCATCTCTGTACCTCTGTTTACCACCCCCAAACTGACGGTCTGGTGGAAAGGGTTAACAAGACCCTCAAGAGTATGCAAAAAAGGTGGTGGATAAAGATGGGTAAAATTGGGATTTTTTGCTGCCGTGCCTCATGTTTGCCATACGAGAGGTTCCGCAGGCATCTACGGGGTATTCCCTCTTTGAACTCTTGTATGGTAGACATCCCAGGGGGCTGCTAGATGTCGCAAAGGAGACGTGGGAGGGAGAGGCCACCCCATATAGAAGCGTCAAAGAGCATGTCTCCTTGATGCAGGATTGAATCGCAGCTGTCCTGCCCGTTGTAAGAGAGCATATGGAGCAAGCCCAGGAGGCCCAGAGAAGGGTTTACAATCAGGGTGCCAAAACCCAAACTTTCTACCCCGGGGACAGAGTGCTGGTTCTAGTTCCCACGGTCGAAAGTAAATTCCTGGCAAAGTGGCAGGGTCCCTTTGAGATTAAGGAAAGAGTAGGGGAAGTAAACTACAAAGTTTACCAGCTTGGGAAAAGGAAACCGGAGATGATTTACCATGTTCATCTCCTAAAACAATTGAAGGACAGGGAGATTTTATTGGCAGTGCCCACGCCCCAAAAGGACAGGTTACTCGTAACCTCGGATGTCCCCATAACCGAGTACTTGTCACTGATGTAACAAAACGACATTAAAGAATTTGTCAGTAAAAATAGAGACTTTTGAGAGTGCACATGCGCGGGCTTCAGGGAAAGACGCGATCCCTCGGAGCGCCGCACCGCTCTGACTCGGAGAGGACCCCCAAGCCTTAAACAGCGCGACTGAACCCCCGGCCAGCACACCATCCAAGTGGGGAACAGAGCCAGAGCACTTTTATGGCTGAGGAACGTCAGGTTGGAACGAGGCAGGAGGTGAATAGACAGCTCGTCTTCCCAGAGCAGCGGTCTAACATTTCAAAGATGGCGACCGCAATGCAGCCTGGAGGGGAGAAGGAGTCAGTCTCAAGACATCCTGAAGCGGTGAGCCCACGTATCAGTCAAGGAATCTTGCTGAACAGACTGATAGAAGCTCCCCCCTCCCCTGCCTCTACGGAATCCTTGTTAGACAGAGTAATGGGGGACATTTCTTCCCCCTCCACAATACACAGTACCTTAGGTCACTACAACAAGATAGCATTGACACAGGAGCTCATTGTCAAATATCTGATATGGGTCACCTACTCAATTGTTTCTCTGAAATGTTAGTGGCTGGGCTAGCACAGAATGCAACACAAATCACTACTGCTATTAAAGCAGACCTAGCTAACATTGGAGCCAGGATTGACGCAATCGAGCAGTCCTTTGATGAAACGGTCGCAAGAGTTAATCATAATACACATTGCCTACAATCGTTGCAAGATCAACTTGATGGGGCCCTGTTTAAAATTAATGAGTTAGAGAACCGCAGTAGAAGGTACAACTTTCGCATCAGAGGACTGCCGGAAACTATAGTAGACATACACCCTGTAGTGAAATCCTTTATAAAAGACCTCCTCCCAGACATTCTCCCTCACGCTTTGGAATTGGACAGGGCACACAGAGCACTACAACCGCCACGTCAAGATGGCCTCCCCAGGGATATTATAATTAAACCCCATTATTACTCCACTAAGGAGGCTATCATGAAGAAATCACGTTCAGCGGGTCCTCTGACGATCCAAGGTCACACTATACAACTTTTTGCGGATCTTTCACCCGCCACCATACAAAAAAGGAGGAACCTGAAGCCACTTTTGGGCATTCTCTCTCAGAAGGCTTTGAAATACTGGTGGTCATTTCCATTCAAGCTAAATTTTTCTTTCCAGAGCAAGATCCACGGCTTCGCTACTCTTCAGGAAGGGGAAAGCCTACTGAAAGATCTTGGTATTATCGATCAGGTTTCTATGGATCTCTCAACCCCCGAGACACGTCATTCTTCTTCAAAAAGACCACCTCCCGGCAGCCCGCTCAACCCACTCTGGAACAAACAAAAACCCAAGAGGCAAAGAGACTCTAGGCCGCAACGCTGAATAATAACACCTTTGGGCCACTGAAAGAATCAAAGACAAGCAATCCTGATAAGTGATACTTCAGTTTACAAGGATTTTGTTGAACAATGTTGTTTTCGTTCTCTAAGTCCAACAGGACTAAGGAGAGATCTATTCCCTCAGGTTGATCAACAAGTGTTAAGCTATCTCCTATTTAAGTTTGAGAAGTTCTGTTTTTCTCTTTTTTGTTTTTTTTGTTGTTTTTTTTATCCCCTAGGATTGTTCGCAGAGCTTCTTCCTCAGGCGAGACCTATCAGCCCGTATCCTAGGGAAAGCGGACTTGGTGCTCTCTTGTTATGGGCAGAACTCTTGTTGTTTGTTTTTCAGGGAGCTAATTAATAGTCGGGGTCTAGAGACTACCTCTATTTTTCTTTATATTCAATATTGGTCATATCCCTCAGGGGATATAGTTCTTACATGTTAACTCTTTTTTTTTTTTTCTTTTTGGGATTCAGATTGATTTCAATATTGTGGCCGGGGGTCCTTCTAGCCTGAGCGGAGCAACATGCTCCTCTTCCGGTGCTCACCAGAAGATACACGTCCCCTGCAGGTATCAGAATTTCAACCCCGTTGGGTTGTACAATCATTAGATCTCTTTAGACGAGATCTTAAAAGGAACTGGGCTAACGCAGCTCCTCTTCCACTGGATATGAGTCCATTTCAGGAATACCCCACAAGGACAAATATTTTGCAGTTTTATATAACGGTTTGGTGTTTTTTTCCTTTATCTGTACATCTTGTACTTCTCTCAGCTTCACTCTCCTCCTACTTCTCTTCTTACTATTCTTAATTAATGCCTCATATAACCCATTGTCGTCTTTTTTACCCATTCCTAGTGCTCAACCCTTGGTCGCCCAGGAGTTCTACTACACCTCGTCAGGTCCCTTTGTGCTGTTGTCGAAAGGTTTCGGTCCAGTGTGAGATCAATTCATATGAAAGTGAGGTAGATTAATGTATGGTGCCTGGTCTTTCCCAACTCAATGGCGGCTAGTATATCGGTTAACCCTAAAGGGCCCATATTATTAGGTTCACACAATACACAGGGTCTGAACTTGCCGATAAAAAGACGCAAAGCGTTCCAAAATTACCACAACCAACATATTGATGTTCTCTTCCTACAGGAGACGCATTTTCCTAAGAGCTTTAATCCTAAATATCTTCACCAGATATATCCAATCTTCTTTCTGGCAAACGCAGATACGAAACAAAGAGGGGTGGCGGTACTTTTTTCTAAAAGAATAAGGTTTAAAGTCATTCAAATAGTTAGAGATGAAGAGGGACATTACATTATAGTTAAGGGAGAGATAGAAGGTCAAATATACTAATTTGTGTCATACTATACTCCTAACAAAGGACAGGCCTCTTTCTTCTCCAAAATGCTCAGTACTATATCCCCGCTTCTGGAAGGCAGGGTGGTGCTGGGCGGAGATTCTAATGTGGCGTTTGACACCATGCTAGACAAATCTTCATTAGGCCTACCGTGCAGTAAAAGACCTCCTAAACAAAGTCTTAAAATAGCCAGATCTCTACACTCAGCAGGGTTAATTGATATATGGAGGGAAAAAAATCCTATGGTTAAAGACTACATGCATTATTCAGCTCCACATCGAGTATATGCCAGAATAGACCACATTTTTGTCCCCACAAATGAAGTTCCCAGAATTTCTAAGGCTATAATTAGAGATGTGGTCTGGTCAGACCACTCTATGGTTGTAATCTGGTTTGATACCTCTATTATTAGAAAAGGTCCCAATCCCTGGAGGCTCAATTAATCTCTCTTAGACAATCACACTGCACTCTAATTGAGCAAAAAATTAAAGAGTATTTTAAAATAAATGACACGGGGGAAGTCTCAGCCAATGCCCTTTGGGGAGGACACAAAGCTGTCATTAGGGGAGCTTTAATCAAGTTGGGGTCCAAAATTAAACGGGAACATCAAATAGACATAAAGATACTGGAAGAGGAGTACCACAAAGCAAGCAATATCCCACCAAGGACACCCTATCCATACTTGATAAAGCCAAATTGAACCTAACCTTAGCTCTAACTTCTTCAGCCCAGAAGTTTCTAAATTGGTCGGGAGGCCACCTATATTATACCATTGATAAGATTGACACTAATTTAGCTAAGAGATAAACACCCAAATGTAAGGTCCTATCTGTCCCCAGAATGTTCTGGGGTCTTAACTCAGAACCTCCCGACTATTTTAGATACATTTCGGGATTTCTTCTCTAAATTATATGAGAACAAAATCCCAATAAACAGATCAAAATTAAGTGAATTTCTGGACGCAGTTGCTATTCCCCACCTATCGATAGAACACAGAGACATAATGGAATCCTGGTTCACTGAAGGAGAGGTTCTTCGGTTGATAAAAGACTTAAAGTCCAAATCAGCCCCAGGTCCAGATGGATTTTCGAATTGCTACTATAAATCATTCGCAACTGTCCTAGCTCCTCACCTGGTCCGAAGTCTGAATAGTTCAAGCAATTCTGCTTTTATTCCAGTCATTCCCAAACCGGGGAAAGACCCTAGTGAGGCCTGCAACTATAGACCTATATCATTGATTAATAATGATCTGAAGATAATGACTAAAATTCTAACTAATCGTCTTTCAGAATTTATTGGAAAATATATCCATAAAGACCAGGTGGGCTTCATACAGGGCAGACAGGGGCCGGACCAGGTGAGAAGAGCGATAGATCTCATCTTGGTGTTGACGTCGGGATGGGATGGACAATCTCCCCAGGAAGGGTATTTAATATCGCTAGACATCCAAAAAGCTTTCGACTCCGTGTCTTGGGAGTATTTCTTTGAAATCTTGAATAGATGGGGATTCGGTCCAAACTTTATCAAGACTTTATCAGCCCTTTACAATCTATCTAACGCACAAATTAGATTTTGTGGTCAGCTTTCCTCCTCTTTCAGAATAGAAAAAGGAACTAGACGGGCTCTCCCTTGTCCCCTTTTATATTCGCGATTGGAATTGAAACTCTAGCTATAGCGGTGAGAGACAGCAAGGACATTAAGGGGGTTAAATGTGGACAAATCACACATAAATGCGCATTATTTGCGGACGATCTACTATTATTTATTACATCCCCGATAACCTCCACACCAAATCTGCAGCAGCTACTAGACAGATTTAGTAATATATCGGGCCTGAAAGTAAACCTAGCTAAATCCTTGACAATTAATGTGAGTGTACCTAACACAGTCTTAACTCAACTAGAAAAGTTTTTCCCTTTCGAGTGGTCCAAAACTCATATACCCTACTTGGGAATTAACTTATCTTCCTCCTTCGACACATTGTATAAATATAATTATCCTCCACTTTTTAAAAAATTACTTACTGACCTATCACAATGGACATCACTGGGCCTATCATGGTTGGGTAGATTACATGCCATTAAAATGACACTTCTACCTATAATTCACTACTTTTTTTTGTTCCCTACCAATTCCTATAACAAAACAGCAACTGATTCTGTTACAGAAAGCTGTCAACAAGTTCATTTGGGGAAACAAGGGGCAGCCTTTCTCTGAAGCAGTTCTATTTAGACCTAAAAGGAAAGGAGGCTTAGGGCTGGCTCCCTCAACTGTGGTGTTATAATCTAGTGGCACAGTTGACCCAATTCTCAATCATATACTCCAGGGGCATTAAACCGGATTGGGTAGCTATAGAGAGGCAGGCCATCCCTAGACATACCCTGGATTATTTAGCATGGTGTCATCCTAGACTCCGCCCCCCAGTGATGGCCCTGACCTTATCTCACTCCTTAAATATCCAAGACAGGGTAGTAAAACAAAATAAGATCTCCTCTTTTTGGAGGCCACTCTCACACTTGTTTAACAACCCGATGTTCCCCCCTGGTGAAGATATTAGGGCTTTCAGCTGGTGGCTTAACAAAGGCCTATACAGGATTGGACATTTTGTCAGCCAAAGTGGGGTTTTGTCCCTTAAACATTGCACAGATAAACTAGAGATGCCCCCCTCAGAACAATTTAGGCTCACTCAAATCTCACACTTCATTAACTCCTTGCAACTGGACAAGTCAAGAGACTTTTCAGTCACCCCCTACGAACACTGGTGTTCCCAGATATTGGACGTGAGAGGAGGGATTTCACTGATTTACGAAGGTTTGGCGGAACCCATAGACAAGGCACCATATATGATCAAGTGGGAGAGGGATCTTGGGCTGGACTGGGATCTGGAGGAATGGCACAAAATTTTTGACAATCCCTCCAGGGCATAAATAATGTTACCTTGATGGAAGCTAACATCAAAATAATGACAAGATGGTATCTAGTTCCTGAAAGGTTGGCCAGAATGTTCCCTGGGACATCACCTCTCTGCTTCAGGAACTGTGATCATATAGGCACTTTGTTACATATCTTTTGGGAATGTCCTAGGATTAGACAATTTTGGAATGCTATTTTTAGACTAATGCGAACAATTACAAAGATTAACATTCCTCAGAACCCTTTCATAGGTCTACTTAATCAGAATGTCCCTGGAACGTCTAAAGGCACTCAGACTCTGATGAGATTTATGTTAATAGGAGCTAAACTAACACTAGCTAAAAACTGGAAATCTCAAACTGTGGACAGACTGAATACTTTCAGGAACATCTGGGAACCGTGGGCAGCCCACATAGGATGCACCATTTAACCTTTTGTAAAAGTGATTCCTGGGTTACAGGAAGAACTTCCTGGGCACCTAGGTCACTTCAGTACACATTGGGAATAAGTTTGGATTCTCCCCCTTTTTCTCTCTCCCTCCTCTTCTCTTTCTTTCTATCTCCACTTCATTCATACCCTGTTACTCTCTCTTCCCCTTTTTCCTTCTTTGTTTTTATTATGAGTCCGAAATGTTTAATACTTGCTCTGGAGAAGGAAGCTCTAAGACACTTAAGGTGACCTATCTGAAGTAAGGTAATAGATCGACTCATAATGGAATTGATCTTAAGAGATAGTGAGCAGGGTCTTCGGAGAAGGGCAACCTGTGAACACGAGGGCAGGTCACAGTGTGATCCCCCGGGGGTGGTCTGTCCGCCATCACGGGACCCGTCTCGGAGACTCTCGTCTAAGGCTCCTTCTCCCTGATAGTTTGTTAATATAATGACTACAATAGTTTATGTTTATTCTCAGGCTTTTGTACGCCTGATGTCGGAGTTTTACCAGGCCTTGTTTTATTGCGACTCATTGATTCGTCATAAAGCATTTCTGTAGGGCTTATCTTCTTACAATGATTACAAAATACCTACAGATTTATTTTTCTCTAGGTTACCTACAGACTAAGCATATATATCAGACAGAAGAAATGATGTTGATACTTAGATGTGTTAAGTCTTACATTCAATAAGTGTAACACCATTACTTTGTACATTTCTGAAAATGTTAATAAAAATGATTAAGAAAAAAAAAAAAATAGAGACTTTTTCTCTTCCCTACCCGGACTGACCACTGTGCTACAACATGACATAATCACAGAACAGCCAGACAGTGCCACACAGACACAGAGACCACCAGTGACTGGGTCCCGACTGACTCCCGACCACCACTCCAGTGACAGTCCAACGTCTCCCGTCCTCACTCCTCAGCCGCAGCCAGGCTCACAAGCCTGCCCGCGCTGAAGGCCTGAACTGAAGCCAAGCCTTGAAGTTGAAGCCACCAGGCTGCCAGGTATGGGGGGGGGGGTGATGATCTATTCCAAACTAAATGTATAGAGAAAAGGGGGGTCTGATCTGATGAGAGCAGGTGGGAAGAGATGATGATGATGATTGATGAATAATTCACATTGTAGTTTGTAGCCTTTTGGGACTAGTTCTTTAAGCCCAGGCCAAATTAGTCAGGAGGATACATTTATGCAACACATTTTTCTTTGTGTTTTAATTGATGATTATATACACCCTGTTCCAAATTATTATGCCAATGATATTTTTCTCATTTACCTAAATAATTGATGTAAACAACAGTCAGCATAATTCTCATGTTATCAACTATTAAATTTTATTCAAACAAACCTCTTAATGATAACAGTATTTTTTTTCAAAATAAAAAACTTACAATGCACTGTTCCAAATTATTACGCACAGTAAGTTTCAAAACACTTTATAGGTTGTAAAGAACTGAAACTTGTAATTTGTTATATTTGCAGCATATTTACTGAAATCAAAAGCTATTTCAATCAAACTTTGAATAACATTTTAACTTTTTAAATATTTTAACAGGTCAGGTTACATTTTAACATAGGACCCCTTATTTGATAGCAGCTTCACAAGTCTTGCATCCATTGAACTTGTGAATTTTTGGACAGTTTCTGCTTGAATTTGTTTGCAAGATGTCAGAATAGCCTCCCAGAGTTGCTGTTTGGATGTAAACTGCCTCCCACCCTCATGGATCTTTTGCTTGAGGATGCTCCAAAGGTTCTCAATAGGATTGAGGTCAGGGGAGGATGGAAGCCACACCATGACTTTCTCTCCTTTTATCCCCATAGCAGCCATTGATGCAGAGGTATTCTTTGCAGTATGAGATGGTGCAGAAGATTTTATTATGGAAAGCATAGTTCTTCCTTCTGTACCAGGGAAAGAAGTGGCCAGTCAGGAACTCCACATACTTTGCAGAGGTCGTCTTTACACCTTCAGGGACCCTAAAGGGGCTGACCAGCTCTCTTCCCATGATTCCGGCCCAAAACATGACTCCACCACTGCCTTGCTGACGTTGCAGCCTTGTTGGAAGAGGGTGGCCGTCCACCAACCATCCACTACTCCATCCATCTGGACCATCCAGGGTTGAACGGCACTCATCAGTGAACAGGACTGTTTGAAAATTAGTCTTCATGTATTTTTATGCCCAATGCAGCCGTTTCTGCTTGTGAGCATTGGTTGGTGGTGGCCGAATGGAAGGTTTATGCACAGTTGCAAGACTCTGGAGGACTCTACACCTTGATGTCCGTAGGACTCCAGAGGCACCAGCAGCTTCAAATATATGTTTGCTACTATGTAATGGTGTTTTAGCAGCTGCTGTCTTGATCCGATGCATGGATCTGGCAAAAATCTTCCTCAATGTGCCTTTATCTGCCCAAACCAATCTGTGCTCTGAATCAGCCAGAAATCTCTTAATAGTGTGATGATCACGCTTACGTTTTCATGAAATATCTAATGTTTTCATACCTTGTCCAAGGTATTGAACTATTTCTCTCTTTTCGGCAGCAGAGAGATCCTTTTTCTATCCCCATATTGCTTTAAAATGGTGGATGCAATGGAGTACTGCGCGGTGGGTGTGTGGAAGATACAGATGTATTAGCAGAAACTACACAAATATTCTATAATATGGACTAGTGTGAGGTATTTTTGCAAAAGGTGATTTAGTGCTCATAGGTAATGCCGTAAGCTAACATATTATAGATGCACATCATAGGTGTACCAATACCATAAATAGTATAACTTAAATGTAGAACTGAAAGCTGGATGCTAAGTTCATAAACCAATCATTAAAACAATTCTTCAATAAGGGGCTTATAGAGATAGTGACTGAATGCCTGTAAATAGTGCCATACACTAACATGCTATATAAACACACATCATAAGTAAAGCAATAAGATAGTGAAACAATATCATATATAAAGTGACTTAAGTGCAAAGATAAATATCAAGTAGTAGGTCCATAAATAGGTGAATGTAACAGTCCTTCAATCATATGACATCAAATGTGGTATATAGGGATAAATTCCAAAAAACGGGTGCTCCAAATGAATATATAATGTGCTTGATAACGTGCAAAAGTTCATAAGAGTCAATCTGGTGGATATCATCAATCACCACCAGGGGGACTCAGTGTGCCAGTGCTCTCCCAAATGTGCTCTCAAAACTCTCACCTCAAGGGCGCGGTAAATGCGCCTATAGCTAGATACCACTAGCTTGTGCTGTGCGGACCTCCCACCTAGGGGGCGCTCTTTCCTCCGTGCCTTCCTCCTAAGTTCCTTACAGATTCCTCTCAATTTTAGTGATGGATAACTCCTGGTGGAACTCCCCCTCAGAGATAGAGAAGACAAGCTCCCATAGTGTGATATTGTTATATAAAAAGCGTTTATTAGGGTATAAAAATGGGCTGCTTACATGAATTAAAAATTCAAAAGAACGCATATAAAATATGTAAAATCAACACCGCTGTCTCTCCCTGTGTTGCCGACTCGGGCTGTATCCGGTCCTACGCGTTACGTCACGTCACGTGACTTCCTCAGCCCATTTTTATACCCTAATAAACGCTTTTTATATAACAATATCACACTATGGGAGCTTGTCTTCTCTATCCCTGAGGGGGAGTTCCACCAGGAGTTATCCATCACTAAAATTGAGAGGAATCTGTAAGGAACTTAGGAGGAAGGCACGGAGGAAAGAGCGCCCCCTAGGTGGGAGGTCCGCACAGCACAAGCTAGTGGTATCTAGCTATAGGCGCATTTACCGCGCCCTGGAGGTGAGAGTTTTGAGAGCACATTTGGGAGAGCACTGGCACACTGAGTCCCCCTGGTGGTGATTGATGATATCCACCAGATTGACTCTTATGAACTCTTGCACGTTATCAAGCACTTTATATATTCATTTGGAGCACCCGTTTTTTGGAATTTATTCCTATATACCACATTTGATGTCATATGATTGAAGGACTGTTACATTCAACTATTCATGGACCTACTACTTGATATTTATCTTTGCACTTAAGTCACTTTATATATGATATTGTTTCACTATCTTATTGCTTTACTTATGATGTGTGTTTATATAGCATGTTAGTGTATGGCACTATTTACAGGCATTCAGTCACTATCTCTATAAGCCCCTTATTGAAGAATTGTTTTAATGATTGGTTTATGAACTTAGCATCCAGCTTTCAGTTCTACATTTAAGTTATACTATTTATGGTATTGGTACACCTATGATGTGCATCTATAATATGTTAGCTTACGGCATTACCTATGAGCACTAAGTCACCTTTTGCAAAAATACCTCACACTAGTCCATATTATAGAATATTTGTGTAGTTTCTGCTAATACATCTGTATCTTCCACACACCCACCGCACAGTACTCCATTGCATCCATCTCTTTACTTAATACTACTGTGTACAGTATTAGTACTGCAGCAGTTGGGTATTCTATTTCCCATTTAGTGACATTTATACACTCATAGAGTGGCAGCGCAGGGGTACCGACCACAGATTGTCTCTAATGCTTTAAAATGGTGCTCAGCTTAATAATGTGGAACACCCTCCTTTAGTAGTTTTTCCTTTAATTGGGCTCACCTGGCAATCTAATTATCACAGGTGTCCGAGGTTGTTTTCAGTGATCAAAAGAGCCCTGAGACACAATGCCATCCATGAGTTAAACTGAAAAACAAAATATTTAATCTTTGTGACACTGAAATAGAATTTGCATAATAATTTGGAACAGGGTGTATATGTATATATATATATAATGTCACAAAGAATAATGTATAAATATAAAAATTCAAAAAATCAGTCCATAAATGCTGGTATCTGTAGCAGCGCTTCCTCTCACACACAAGATGTGACAACTTTCCACATGTCCTCCATATGAAGTAAGGAATGTGCGGACAGGTAGTGAAACAGCTCAGGATAGGGTGGATATTCCTTGTTTACGGTGATGTATGTGCACGTTCCATCAACAAACCACACTGTGTGGATCACTCCCCCAAGGGTACACACTTACCAGAAATCAGTAAATGAATTGCCTTTGAATCACTGATCTGAGGGGTTCCTCCTCTTGTTGCTATCACTCAAAAACGTCTGTTCACAAATGGGCATATAAAGAAAAGAACCGCTTACATAGCTTAATTCCGAAAAATGTATTCAAACACAGCCCCCTTATAAAATGCATAGAATGCATTAAGATGAAAAAAACCTTCTGCCTTTACAACCACTTTAAGATCCCTCTACACCCTAAAATGTATTTTCCTATTGCATGGCCAAACTGTTGGCTTATTTTGCAATTATCTGAACTAATTACCCCCAAATCTTTTTTTCTCTGCAGTGCTGGCCAACACGTTTGTACTCTATCAAGGGATTCTTCTTCCCTAGATGTTTTATTTTAAATTTAGAAACATTGAACTGCAGTTTCCACTGCTTTGAACTATTGATACATTTTACCCACTAAACTCTTAGCTGTATCACTTACAAACAGATTTAATAGAACAGGACCTAGTAGACAACCTTGTAGTAATTGGAACATACCTAGTACAGTACTCCCAACACTTAGGGTCTGTGTATAAAGCATTTGTTGCGCGGAGTTGACAAACATCCATATTTTCTCTAATGTATGTTGTTCCTATATTGTCATTGCCACCTAGTGACCATAATGTATTTTTTTATTTATTACAATTTTTTTTTTTTTTTAGTTTTGTTTTTTTTTACCAAACAATAGCTGGAACAAACAGAAGAGGAAGGTCCACAGAAGATCATGCCCAGGCCTCATCACTGTTGCAACTGCTGCAAATCCCAGTTTGCCTTCTGTTTGAAGAACAGACTTTATTACTTAAAACTGGCAGATTAAAACGTCACAAATTAAAGTCGTTGTAAAGTCTTTTTTTCTTAATTAGAAAAATAATCAGGCATACACTTACCTGCTCTGTGCAAGCGTATTGAACATGATGGCCCGAAACCTCCTCTTCTGAGGTCCCCCGTCAGTGCTCTTGGCTCCTCCTTTTCTGTGTCTGCCCCATAGCACAGCTCAATCCCACCCCTTACCCCCCTCCTTGGGCCCCTTTCACACGGGCTTGCCCGTATACGGACTCCGCTTTGCTCAGCAGGGATCGATCCGCTGATCCCCGCTGAGCAGGCGGATGACAGGTCCGTCTCCGCTTACTGTGCGGAGATGGACCTGTCAGAGCCCCGTTGTCCTCTATGGAGGTCAGATGAAAATGGACCGCCTGTCCGTTTTCATCCGACCCTCTCCAATCCGTCTCTCTAGAGGGATGGAAAATAGGGTTTCCATCTGCCTGGATTTCACGGACAGGATTGGGCTTGTCACCGCTGACATCCGCTGCTCTATAGGGCAGAATGAAGCATCCAATCAGGTCCGCTTGAGAAACTGACAGGCGGACCTGATTGGAAGGCCCGTGTGAAAGGACCCTAACTGAAGTTTTTGATGGCAGCTATCGGCAAAGCATGTGAAAGCAGGGAGAGAGGAGAGAAGACTTGCAGCCAGGCACAGCTTTGGATCAATAAAGGGCTCAGGTAAGTGTACCATAAAAGTTTTTTTATGGTAAAGCAGAGAATGCCTTTAGTGTTTAGAACCACTTTAATGCAACTCTGTAATCATCAAAATATCCTCAAATGTACATTATCTCACAAAAGTGAGTATACCCTTCACATTTTTGTAAATATTTTATTATATCTTTTCATGTGACAACACTGAAGAAATGACACTTTGCTACAATGTAAAGTAGTGAGTGTACAGCTTGTATAACAGTGCAAATTTGCTGTCCCCTCAAAAAAACTCAACACGCTATTAATGTCTAAACAACTGGCAAAAAAAGTTAGTACACCCCTAAGTGAAAATGTCCAAATTGGGCCCTATTAGCCATTTTCACTCCCCGTGTCATGTGACTCATTAGTGTTACAAGGTCTCAGGTGTGAATGGAGAGCAGGTGTGTTAAATTTGGTGTTATCACTCTCACTCTCTCATACTGGTCACTGGAAGTTCAACATGGCACCTCATAGGAAAGAACTCTCTGAGGATCTGAAAAAATGAATTGTTGCTCTACATAAACTGGCCTAGGCTATAAGAAGATTGCCAAGACCCTGAAACTGAGCTGCAGCATGACGACCTAGACCATACAGCAGTTTAACAGCACAGGTTTCACACAGAACAGGCCCCGCCTTGGTCGACCAAAGAAGTTTACCGCATGTGCTCAGCGTCATATCCCGAGGTTGTCTTTGGGGAATAGTCGTATGAGTGAAGCCAGCAGTGCTTCAGAGGTTGAAGGGGTGGGGGGTTAGCCTGTCAGTGCTCAGACCATACGCCACACACTGCATCAAATTGGTCTGCATGGCTGTCGTCCCAGAAGGAAGCCTCTGCTAAAGATGATGCACAAGAAAGCCCGTAAACAGTTTGCTGAAGACAAGCAGACTAAAGACATGGATTTCTGGAACCATGTCCTGTGGTCTGATGAGACCTAGATAAATATATTTGGTTCAGATGGTGTCAAGCGTGTGTGGCTGCAACCATGTGTGGAGTACAAAGACAGCAGGAGTACAAATACCAACATGTACTGTGACATACTGAAGCAGAGCATGATCCCCTCCCTTCGGAGACTGGGCTGCATGATAATGACCCCAAACACACCTCTAAGACAACCACTGCCTTGCTAAAGAAGCTGAGGGTGAAGGTGATGGACTGGGCAAGCATGTCTCCAGACCAAAACCCTATTGAGCATCTGTGGGGTATCCTGAAATGGAAGGTGGAGGGGTGCAAGGTCTCTAACATCCACCAGCTCCGTGATGTTGTCATGGAGGAGTGGAAGAGGACTCCAGTGGCAACCTGTGAAGCTCTGGTGAACTCCACTCCCAGGAGGGTTAAGGCAATGCTGGAAAATAATGGTGGCCACACAAAATATTGACACTTTGGGTCCAATTTGGACATTTTCACTTAGGGGTGTACTCACTTTGGCTGCCAGTGGTTTAGACATCAATGTCTGTGTGTTAAGTTATTTTGAGGGGACAACAAATTCACACTGTTATACAAGCTGTATTCCTACTACTTTAGGAGGAGAAGGGGGAGGCTGTTGTGATGAGCATTTAGGGAGTCCAGCCAGAGCTAGAGCCAGAACTCATCATGACCCCTGAACCTACTGCAGGAGCCCTATTTAGCCTACAACAGTGCTTTTTATGCAGGCCTTCCACCACCCAGACCAGGGCACCCACTTATCATCAATGGGTGATGAGATCCCAGGAAACTGACATTCTCCCTGGGAGAGGGAACCAGAGAGAACTGCCATGGCTGTCCTGATTCCAGAGGGAGGTGCAGCGGAGGGTAGCCTTGGAGTGGGGCCTGGACTTTCCCTATATCCCATCCCAGACCATGGAGATTATAGAGAGCTCTCGTGGAGAGTGGGAAGATGATTTGGTGTGGGATTTTCTGCATGTCCCTTAGCCGCAAAGAGGGCCAGATAATGAACTGTGGGCCTGGTCCTTGGATATAAAGAGGAAATGGTGGATCGGGAGGGCTATTTACAGAGACCGAGTACTAGTTGTTGAAGTGGGTCGGCCGACTCAGTGTTACTCAGTCTCTCAGGAGACAGAAGAAGGGGGCCGAAGACAGTTGCTGGACCCTCGGCTTTATACATGAGGAGGATTGTGAGGGTCAAGAAGTTGCATAAAACCCAACCACCAGGACTGCTGGAGAGCGCAGTGGGGTTGTTTTTCTTGTTTTTCCCTGACTTTGCAGGAACAAGCCAGCCTGCCACCATGCGCTCAATGAAGCTACTGTTCTTTTGAAAGGACGCTGGGGTGAGGCTTGTTCTTACATCCCTCAACCTTTTGAAGGGCCTGTTGTTTAGGGAGGGGCCCCTCCCATCAGGAACTGCTAATTTCCAATGTGTTTTCTCTTTTCTACTGTATCAGTCAGCAGGTTTTAACCTCCTACTGAGAGACCAGACAGGAAAAAGTGTTATGGTGTGTGTTCATGTTTTACTCTGCTGGCAGGTCTATAACCCCCTCCCAGTAGAGTATGTATGCAGTTTTTAGTTAGAATGTAGTATAGGTTGTTATGTCTTCTCTTAGGATCTTCAGGATGGGAAAGCTGTCCATCCTCTTCCGGCGAGAGTCAAGACCTTCTCTACAAATTTATGAGTGGAGTACTTTTCTCTCGGGAGAAGTGATCTGGCTCAGAAATGTATATTGATTGTGTATATTGCTAGTTGCAGGGACCTGTAATGTTTAGTCATACTGTACAGGTGTAAATCATTTATGGAGATATGTCTATTTTTGTACTTAAATTATTTGTACAGTCCCCATCCAAGTTTGTTCCCTTTTCCCCTTCCTTTTTTTTTTGTTCTGGCATGCCCTTGCTCCTGGGGCCAGGAGCCATTTTTTCTAAATTCTCTCAGCTGGGGAGCAGCTGAGGTTTGGTTGGGGGTGAGTGTAGTGCCCTCTTCCATAGGTAGATGCTTAAAGAAAATGTTTTGTGTTGGGTGAGGTAAATTTAGTTGGGCCTGACTGGAAGTCAGGCCTGATTGTTTTGATTCTGGGTCTGGGAGTGGCCTAGTGGGTGACTGGTGACTGCAGGTAGTGACACCCCTTGGTAACCCCTCCTTTCTGGTTCAGAAAGTTTTGGAAGAAAGGGTGGGAAAAAGGAGGTGAAGCTTACTGAGGTATGTTAAGGAGCTCTGACCAATCCCCAACCTGGATTGGCAGGGGGCAGGCTTCCTTAAGTACCTGTGGTCAGCCCAGTCAGAGAGGAGAGTTCGGGTGGAAGAGTCGAAGATGGGATAGTGTGGAGGCTGTCAGGGCCTTGGGGAGCCCCTAATCTGGAGGGAGTGACCTCGGCCTGGGAGAGCTCGGGTGCATCTAGGAGGAAATAGTAAGATCCTGGTGGAGAGGCACAAAGAGAGAGCGGACGAGGACAGTGGGAGAGAGCAGAGAGATCTCCGGGAGGAACTACAAATAGAAGGTGTTGGTGAGTGATACACACCCCGGGAAGCTGGAGAAGAGGCATGTAGGAGAATATTGGGGTGTCACCGTGGCGGTGGCTGTTGCAGCTGGAAGGGCTGGCAGGGCCTGGAAGAGGATGAGCTGGGAGCAGTAGTCCATCAGACTAGCTAGCACATTTGTACTTTGCTACACTTTGGGGGGCCAGCGGTCCCTGCCTGTAATGGTCGGCTCAGAGGTTGTGCTAAAACTACAGCAGGCCTCACTATGTGCTAGCTAGGCCAGAACCAAGTTTTGTGCAGGAGAGTGGAACCAGAGTCTTAGCAGCAAGTGTGTGCTGGAGGAAGAGAAGGAGTGTATATACAGGATGTGTATACAGATGGTCTGATTCATATTGGAATCAATCCTCTGGGCATCCAATAACTATCCCAATCCCTATCCAAGTTCAATCCCCTAATAAAAAAAACAAAAAACAAAGTTTTGTGACTCCAGATGGAAGGAAAAGTGTGATCGAGGGCAGTGTGAAGGGTGGAACCACTACATTCAGCAACCCCCAAGGGGGCAATGGCTACATTTCTTTCAGACAAAACTTAAATTTATATTAATTGTTAGTAAATGTCATCCTGTCAGGGTAAATTGTTATGATTTGGTAACAAAGGCACCACAAGCCTTTACCTTTCATCTAATTCTGATGAAAAAAATCTCAACAGACACATTGGGTTCCTTGTTGATTTTTTGTATGTTTTATTAACACATTTTTTTCAAAAGGATTCAATAGAATATTTTTATACACATGTCATAAGTACACATATTGATGGGTAAAGAAAAAAAATAAACCATGCAAAATATCATACTGGGCTGTTTTTATTGCCATTGTCAATGCAGACCTTGTTAACTTGTACTGATTAATGATCTTATCATCAGTAATACTGTAACTATTTAAAATGTAGATTTTTTTAATATTTTCATGTGTTTATTCTTTATGAGCTTTTAAGCCGTGGATGGTTTTTTGCTCCTGAAGACCATTGATTTTTATGCTGCAATAGCCGTGCTCCCATTCCAGATCAGTGACTTTGTTTCGCTCACAGTATGCTTATACGTGTT
>BLSH010169179.1:51943-62855 GCA_018402905.1 Glandirana rugosa | reverse complement strand
TCACGGCGGATAGTCACGGGAGCCACGACGGATAGTCACGTCGGAGTAGTCACGGATAGTCACTTCGGAGTAGTCACGGTGGATAGTCACGGGTAGTCACGTCGTATAGTCACTTCCCCTTTTAATGAATAAATGTTTTACAATATTGTCTTTGATTCTTTTTGGAAAAAAAAAATTAAAAGTCAGAAAAAGCATATAAATCGTTTGTTATTTTTTTGAGTATTTGTTAATTTTGTGACGCGATTTTAATAAAAGAATTATCACTTTGAGAACACATTATTTATACAAGCAGCTAGGTATTTATGTATTGAATCTCTATACATATTTACACATATTTATTACACAAGAGTTTCACTATTAAGAAAATAATTTTAGCGCAGTGTTTTAATTGTTTATGAGTTTTTTTATTGTTTGCTAAATATACGAAAAAGACTGAAAATTAAAAAAAAAAGGTTTTTCTTAGTTTCTGTTATAACATTTTGTAAATAAGTAATTTTCCCCTTCACTGATATGCTGCACTGATGGGCACTGATAGGTGGCACTGATGAGGCTTCACTGATAGGCACTGATGAGGCTGCACTGATAGGCAGCACCGAGGGCACTGATAGGCGGCACTGGTGGGCACTGGTAGGCGGCAATGATAGGCGGCACTGATGGGCATCACTAATAGGCGGCACTGATTGGCACTTACAGGCATCATTGATAGGCACTGATTGGCAGCACTGTTGGGGCTGCACTGATAATCAGGGCACTGATAATCAGTGCCCTGATTGTCAGTGCAGATGTCCCCTGTGTATATTTGCCGGTTTTAGCTCTTCTCTCCTCTCAAGCTGTTAGCGTCAGGGGAGGCTTGCTGAAAACTGGCAAATCCTGTTTCCATCTGTGATCAGCTGTGATTGAACACAACTGATCAAGTGGTAAAGAGCCATCATGATTGGCTCTTTACCCCGATTTGTGATCAGCTGCGTCCAAAGAACGCAGCGATCACAGATCACTGCTGATACGTGCCTCAGGGGCACAGGAGGACATTATATGATGGCCTCCCAGGCAAAGTGCAGCCGCGCTGTAGCTATCATTTGGCTATAGCGCGGTCGCAAAGGAGTTATACAGCTTTTGATGATGGGAGCCTTTCATGGTATTTCCACACGTCATCATTGATAAACTGATTTTCAGTAAGAATGAAGCACCTGTAACGTTTACAATGTAGATGTCTGGCTATGTAATTCCTGTATTTTTGGGCAGAATTAAATGTTTTAAAAAAACAAATGCAGTACATGTTGTGGGGGGTTAGCTAAATAGGGATCACCTTCCCTGGGAAAAAAGTAGTCCAAATGGCAGGTTTTCTTAAAAGCTGACTTGTAGCCAGTTTTATTTTGAAAATGTTGCATGAAAGTCAAATAAACAACACAGAAAATAAATCCTTCCCATCTAGGCTCTTACTAAACATTTCAACTTTTCCTAACTGAGCGGTGAAAGGCTTCTCCCAGTCACCCACAAGACAAAGACAATGCAAACCTTTTTTTTCAGTCCTAAGAAAACTTCAGTTCATCAGCTCTCTCAGGCTTGATGGCTCCTGAGTTTCAGGCTAGAGCAAATATTTTCTCTACTCCTGCATATTTATACCACCTGTTGGTGGACACAAGTGTACCACAAAATCCCTTCTAAGGTGTCTGGTAACACCTGGACTGGATTTTGCCATTGTTCACTGAAAATTAACGCATGCAAGGGGAAATATAACGTCCATCGATCACCTCGCCTTTCATGATGCCACAATGTCTACAATACATGCACATCCCCCAAGTTTATTCTTTTAAACATGATTTTAAGAACAGAAAAATACCTGGCAATCCTGCCAGCAATCCAGCTCCTAACGTTCTTTGTTGGCTGCCAACACGACTCCTGCTGCTCATAGATCACAAGACGTCAGTCATGCATGAGTTTTCCTCTGCTGAACTACAGATCTCCAACTTTCCCTCACTCTACCTGCTACTCTCCATATGCATACATTGATTCTTTACAAGCCTTGACTCCCAAGATCCGGCCCACATACTGTATGTACGGAAAGCTGTTGGGTGATGTAGCTCTGGGGGATATTACCATGTCAATGTAACTAAGTTTCCAGAAGCCAGATTTTCAAGCATGTTGATAACATCACAAGGAGTAATAGAAGCTGTTTCTTGCTACAGAAACAAGATAAAAGAAAAAAATATATTGTTGAGGCATGCTCTAGAGGGGGAAATGGGAAAATGTGTGTAAACAAGCTTAATCACGATTTAGTCCTTTGTGGGGAGAAATGTGTTGGAGCAGGAGGTGGACAGGTGATACTAAATGCTGTGAAACCTATATGTATTATATTAAAGCTGATACATGGGTGACGGCATCAGTGTGTGGCCTGTTCACTTCTACATGACTAGCAGCACAGGTGAGAGGGGATGTGCTCCTGGGCGTGCACCTGATGGGAGCTGGAGGTACAGGGAAAAAAGTAAGTTTGGAGCAGCATAACCGTTATTGATTTCTGACTTGACTGGTGGTCATCTCACCAGCTTAAAACAACCAGGGACTTTGCTCAAAGCATGTCCCATTGTTGGCCAGGGCTAATTTTATAATTGTGGAAATAATGAAGATAAATTAAAATTACCATATGTCTGTTTTTGCTCATTATGGAAGATTAAACTGTCTGCTTAAACAAAATAGTGCATTTTTAATTAGGTGTTTTAAATTTTTAATTTAAATAAGGAAGGGTTATGACCCCTGTCAGGTTTTTATGGGCCACCTGTATGTGTCTCATTGGGGAGATTTCCCTTAACTTCCTGTCCCATAGCCAAAACAAGAAGCAAGTGGAAATCACTCCAAAGTGAGGGAATCCCTGGTTGTCCCCATGGTCACCAGAACTAGTGCCCCCATTGGAAGAATCCCCCCGTTACCCAACATTTTGGTATTTTCTTTCACTTTTAATGATAAATGTAAAAAGGATAAATGGAGAAGGTGAATCTCCTTAATGGGGGCAGATGAAAAAAAAAACCAAAAGACAGATGTTCAAGTCCCTCTGCACTCTATCCAACACTAAAACAAAGATTTGCCTTTAATTATACTTTAAGCGTTCATATTTATTTGGGTAAAAGATAATACTTTTTACATTTGCAATACATTCTCCTACAACAGAACAAGCTTGATATATACCATTTCATTACTCCTCATGACTGTTTAAATATGCACTTTTTTTAAATTTAAATTACTATTTATGTGGACAATCACCATCAAAAAGCAATGTATATTTAAATTTTAAATTGTGACTAAAGATCCTAAAGAAAAGGAGCTGCGAAATAAATGGAATAAAACAGCAGACACAGCACTTTTGATTAAGACACAGATGAAATGGGCCGTTTGCCATTGCAAACAGTTTTATTGGGGCACAAAGACAGCTTGGACATGTTAAAATATGTCCAACCATTCATGGCTCTCTTCGGTGTACGCATAGAGAATAGCAGAGATAAAACGTTTTCTATAAATAAGAACATTTTCATTGTCGAATGTGGGCTGGTGTACGCTGACAGGTCTGTGACAGCGAGAAGTGACAGAGAAACAATTTCATTTAGGCCACTTTAAAAACAGTCCCACAGGATTTGTGAGATGAAAATATCCTCTGTGGGATCAGCCTGAAAAGAATGACCATATATCATTGTGATTTTTGAAACCAAGAAAGAGAGCAAACTGTTGGTGGACTATACAATTGCAAGAAGGGATAGTGGGGGAGGATACTTGACTGTGAAACATATTAATTAAACGTTATAAGTAAGGTATTGATTAATAGACAGGCCTATCAGGGATAACATAAGTAACAGATATGCTACTCCTAGATGCCCCCCGCCACATAATTTAATGTGCTAAGCAATAAAAACATCACTAGTGGAACAGAAAAAAAATAACAACCCCATTTTAAAAAAGAAAATTAAATATCTCAGCAGCAGATACAAAACAGCTATTCTCACTTGTTTCCAGCCCTGTCCTTTAAATCTCACAGTTCCCTCCTGCTGCTGGTGTAATCCCTGCTTTGACCTGTGCATTGACTTAAAGGAGTTGTAAAGGCAGAAGGTTTTTCATCTTAATGCATTCTATGCATTAAGATGAAAAAACTTCTGTGTGTAGCAGCCTCCCCAGCACCCCCTAATTACTTGCCTGAGCCCCATCTCTCTCCAGCGATGTCCACGAGTATCTTCCGGGACTCTCCTCCTGATTAGCTGAGACACAGCAGTGGTGCCATTGGCTCTTGTGGCTGTCAATCAAAGTCAGTTAGCCAATAATGGGAGAGAGGGGGTGGGGCCAGGTCAGGGCTCCGTGTCTGAATGGATACGCAGAGCTGTGACTCGGCTCGGGAGCCCCTATAGCAAGCTGCTTGCTGTGGAGGCATGCAATAGGAGGGAGGGGCCAGGAGCAGCGAAGAGGGACCCGAGAAGGGGAGGACCAAGGCTGCTCTGTGCAAAACCAACTGCACAGAGGAGGTAAGTATAACATGTTTATTTGAAAAAAAAATGAGACTTTACAATCACTTTAACATTGAACTACAGAACAGTAGGATTTTATAATTAAGTGGTGAGTAGAAATTGGTCTGAAGTTCAAACTGCTTCATTGGCTCTCTGAATATCACAATAATAAAAAAATGTATCTGGCTTTTTTAAATAATTTTTTAGTCCTGACCAAAATAAAAAAACCTATACAAAACCACTATATGTTTATGGGTGGGGCCTACTTCACTCTGCACTGGGGGGTACCTTTTGAGCAGAGCGTGCGCATCAATGCTGGGGGCCAGATGGAGACTGTGGCCATGTGAACAATTTAACATTAAGACAGTTCCCTAACTTAGAGATGAGCTTTTGCACTAAAAATACAGAGAAATACAGTGTGCAGTAATAATACAGAGTTTCTCTGAAAAGTGCTGTCCTATGCCACTACACACTGAAACTTGATATATGCTGCATTAGCATAGTTGCCAACAGTTCTGAAATGCCAAGGATATTCACAAATTTTTGACAGCTGTCCAGATAAGACCCTGTCCTGAAATAAAGGTCTGTCACAAACAGCTGAGCTGATCGCTGATCAACTTTAGTGCAGATGGTGCCAAAACACGTTACCGGACAGGGCGGGTATTACCAGTCACATTACAGATGCATAGATGTCTCCTCCTACCCCCTCCGGCTCCCCCAGCAGTAGAGCAGCTCAGCAGCTCTGTATTGGGCACTGTCCAACACTGATTAAGATGCTAGGAAGTCAGGTGGTTCCTGATTCTTTGTGTGATTGGTCAGAACTCCTGAGAGGGTGTGACCAGCTGAGGGGTGAGTTTGCGCCAGCTTGGTCAGTTGCAGAAGGCCTAGGCTGCAGCGAATACTACAGAGCAGACTAAACAGAACATAGAGGGGCTGCAGGGAGACAGGAGGACATGGTTTAGTGAATGGACCTGACCCGAAATTAGGAGGAGATGCGGACAACCAGACCAGAGGACTGGTAAATGCCAACTGACTGGCTGCATTGCTTAGAAACTTCTAGTTATGAGTTCCTCACTGAGCTCAGTACTAGAGTTGAGCGAACCCGGACTGTAAAGTTTGGGTCCGTACCGAACTTTGGGTCCGTACAACTTGGAGATGATTTTATAACAATAATATGGCTCTATGCGGCTAGAATACACTTTGCCTATAGAACTTGGAGATGATTTTATAACAGCAATATGGCTCTATGCGGCTAGAATACACTTTGCCTATAGAACTTGGAGATGATTTTATAACAATAATCTTTCCCTTAAAGCAACAGCTGGAATCGTTCCCTGTACAACTTGGAGATGATTTTAGAACAATAATCTTTCCCTTAAACTAAAGCAACAGCTGGAAACTTTCCCTGTACAACTTGGAGATGATTTTAGAATCTAAAATCATCTCCAAGTTCTATAGGGAGAGGTTCCTGCTGTTGCTTAAAGGGACAGATCATTGTTTCTTGCACAATATTAAAAAGTGCATCTACATAACTGGTTTAAAAAAAAAAAAATTCTAAAAACTACATTTGCGGCCAGAGGTGCATTTCTTGCACAAAAATAAAAAAAACCATGTCGGCTACCTCCTCCTCCTCCACCGCCACTTTCACCGCCTCCTCAACCTCCAACTCCACATCCACCTCCATTTTTGATGTGATTTTAGCTTAAAATTTATTTTAAGTTATTTCCCTATCCCCATTTCTTTGTAGGGCACTTGTCCAACTCTTACCCCCATTTTCCTTCCTTTTGCAGATCTCTAGGACTTGCCAGGACTTTGTTACAGCCATTTTTTATTTCAATGGGGTTCGGGGTCCGGGTCAGAGTTTGGGTCAAGTCCGGACCCGAACCCGGACTTTGTCCGTAAGTTCGGCCGAACCTGCCGAACCCGGACTTCCAGAGGATCGATCAACTCTACTCAGTACCGGTATCTTCAATTCTATTGCACAACCAGCTCAATGTTGAACTGTTGTGTTCCCAGATCTACAGATTACCTGCTTTTTGACTGACATCCTATTTAACAATTTCCTGTAAGACTTCTCTTGTGATCACTGCTCACTGGGAAGCTCTTTTCCCCTGCATCAGACTGTACAATAATACTGAATCCAGGCACCATCTCTCCCTAAAAACACATTGGCTTATCGTATTTCTCAGTCATCTCCTGCACACACACAGTCACCTCCATCCTACACACACACACACACACACACACACACACACACACAGCCATCTCCATCCTGCACATGCACAGTCATCTCCATCCTGCACACACACAGTCATCTCCATCCTGTACACACACACAGCCATCTCCACCCTGCACACACACACAGTCATCTCCATCCTACATACACAGTCATCTCCACCCTGCACACACACACAGTCATCTCCATCCTGCACACATACACAGTCATCTCCATCTTGCATACACAGTCATCTCCATCCTCCCTTGTTCTGCACTGTACATTCCCTATGTAACATTACCACTTTCTGCATAATGTAAAGGCATCTCAGACTCTATTTAACCACACCCTCTTTAAGCCACGCCCAATATTTAGCATCATTTAAACCACACCCACTTTTCATCAGCATTTTTATTTGTTTTTCTTCTTGCTAAGTCACTCCAATAACAAATGAATGCCCCATTACTAATTAAAGTTATGTTCTGCCTACAGTGGCTTTCTTGACACACAGAAAAAAGGGTGTCCCTAAAAACTTTTTGAAAATGTTGGCAACTATGCATTATGAGGGATGGGGTGGGCCTGCGTCCACTCCACCAGTCCAGCATACCTTGGCTACCTCACTCCCAGTAACAGAATGGGAACCCACCAAGCACATAGAGTGGACCTCATACATGCTCATTGTTAACGCCTTCACTTCTGATACCTATGTGATCAGGCCATGGATCTCCGTAACATGAGTTCGGTTCCGATTGTTACTGGAAATCAACCGCTATCGAGGGAGCCAGTCAATGACCTCTGCGCTACCTGAGGACCTTTCACCTTACCTAGGTATCACACCTAAGGTCTGCTTGCTTGGTGTCTTGAACTTGTGCTTGGTTACTCTTAGCAAAAGCATTTCTCTTCCTTGTCTTGCAGAGTTAACCTTTTTGTATCAATGTTACTTCATACCCCTTTTGGGCCTTACAGACCCTGGTTCTTTAGATATGCCAGAACCCACTTGCACCCCTTTGAATAACTTCAAACCAGGCTTGGAACAGTTAATGTAAAGCTGGGCACACACTATTCGTTTTTTTCATTCAACCCCGCAGGTTGAAAAAAAAAAACTGTCAGCTCCAGTCGGAGACACTGTACTAACCATGTGAGGTTTGCTGAGCTGTTGTGTTCTGACAGGGGGGCGCCCCCCCCTGCCAGATCTCTCCGATCAGTGCTCTCAGCCAATGGCTGATCGGGAGCGGTCAGCTGCTTGTTTTCCAGCATGCATGTCCAAAATAAGCCAGCCAAACGGCCGGCTTCTGTCGGACAGACAGACATACACACGGTCAGAATGTCGGCCGTTTTAGTTTTGAACCGGCAAATGTCTCCTGACATTCTGGCCGTGTGTACGGGGCTTAAAGCGGTTGTAAAGGCAAAGGTTTTTTTTATCTTAATGCATTCTATGATTAAAAACCTTCTGTGTGTAGCACCCCCCCCAGCGCCCCCTAATTACTTACCTGAGCCCCATCTCTCTCCAGCGATGTCCACAAGTGTCTTAGCCATCCCAGACACTCCTCCTGATTGGCTGAGACACAGCAGGGGTGCCATTGGCTCCCACGGTTGTCAATCAAAGTCAGTCAGCCAATCAGGGGAGAGAGGGGGCAGGGCCGGGTCAGGGCTCCGTGTCTGAATGCCCCCATAGAGAGCTGCCGGCTGAGGGGGCACTCGATAGGAGGGAGGGGCTAGGAGCTGCAAAAAGGGACCCAAGAAGAGGAGAATCCGGGCTGCTCTGTGCAAAACCAACTGCACAGATGACGTAAGTATAACATGTTTGTGGTTTAAAAAAACAAAAAACGAGACTTTACAAACACTTTAACTTTACTGAAGAGACTTCAACATTACTGTCCAATATGAACACATCCAATCCCTATTCCTAACTATAGTTGTGTGGTTACCAAGGCATACCTCCTATGAGGTGGTAGTTCAGGTTGGTATTATCCATTGCTTGGATGTTCTCCGGAACCCCCAGTACCTTCAGTGGACAGCAAGGTGAAGCAGTTCCAGAACAATAAGTTGAGCCAAGATTGGGAATGGGAGCTGAGAGCTGTGTAGTGGCTGAAGATTACATGCTTGGGCTTCTCTGCTCTTCCCATGCAGGCAGCAGCTCTCTGTGAAGAGCCCTTCCCTTTTTTATTTACAGCACAGTGGAGAGGACAGAGCTCAAAAAGACTGGGAACTGCAGAAAAAGGTTTAACCCCTTCCCACCCTGTGCAGCCTGTCTCTCTTGTTCACAGAAAACATTCCCCCTGTAGATAACCTGATTACACTCTCCTTTTAAGTGCTGAAAACCATTGTTGTCCATTCAATTATATACTGCATATGTAGAGTTGCGCCAATATTTGCAGGCAATTTCTGCTGTCTGGTGTATAGTGGAAGTCTGAATGGTTCTTTAGCGATTCCTGGGTCCTGAGGATACATTGCAATTGTTTTTTTTTGCCTGAAAAGGCCATTAAACCATCCCATAAAATATAAGAAATAGATTCCATGTATGTGTAGCCAGGAGTTCAGAAATATTCCTCTGGCATACAGACAATGGTGTTCTTTGCTTAACATGGGAACTCCATCTAGTGTTTGCTTTTGGAAAAGACTGTAATTGCAGCCAGGATGATGCTTTGTGGGAGTTGGAGTGTGGAACGAAGAAATAGTCAGCAGATTCTTAATGTCAAGGATTCCATTTCCCATCAACGGTTCCAGCTTTCCCAGCATCATCGACTGAGCGCCGGATCGTTTACCTTCTTACAGTCCTTTGGAATGGATGAGTGGGCTCAGGCCAACATATAAGTGTATCCATACCGTCTTTGCAGCATATCTTTATTGCCTCTTGTAAAAGAAAAGGGAAGGGGAGAATGGGAATTGTTGCCAACCTAACAGGGTGGAACTGTGGATGGTCAAATGGTAAACGCATGCCACATCCTAAAGATGCAGTGTAAATGAAAATTTGAAAGGAATGGACTTTGAAAGCATGCAGTAAAATTTATAAAACAGTACTTTATTGTTACAAAAAGGAGGGCCTAAGGCCTATGGAAATAACATACAACAATACAACATACAACAATACATTTAAAAGATATGCATTTTTTCAGATGTAATCATAACATGCAAAAAGTGATTCCCTCCAATGGATCCTGCGTTATCCACACAGGTCTATAGGGGGAAAAAGGGAGGAAACATAATACAACTATCAGATAGGTGGAGACCCTAAACATACAATTTGTTCTGCAATGTATATTGATATCTATAACAAAGCACCATAAGGAGAGACAAAAGGAAGGGCTCAGACCACCAAATCTGTAAGTAGAAGTTTAAAGTTGTATCCATGGCTCAACTAGTTTCGCGCTGCTGATGTGTGCTTCCTCTGGAGCAATCATAAAATATCTGATAGAATAAACACATGTATATCAAAACATCTAAATTTGAACAGAAACAATTCTTATACATAAAAATAGGGTACAATATGTAACAACCATAGAAGTAGGTGTACATGGCACTTACTTAGTAGAAAGTATCAATATTTAACAGCCTCATGCGTCCCTGTGAGACCCAGAGTGCCCCCAAAAAGGGCCCGAAGAACGGGGGCCCCCCCAACTGACCGACTGGAACAAGTGCAAGGCAAGTATGGGGGTCTGCATTAGATATAACCAAAGATAATCAGTTCAGTTGGACGAGTAAGGGAAACATATGTATAATATCGCACAATGTCCCCATCAAGGGTGAATTAGCAAAGATTGATATAAAGACTGTCACTTACTTCAGTGTTTCTCAACCCGGGGTACACGTACCCCTTGGGGTATGCGCACCATGGGCAGGGGAGGGGGTACGCGGCAGAGTGAGACTCCTTGTTCTCACTCCTGCTGCGGCGTCCTCCTGTCACAATGCTGCCACCCGGAGAGTAACAATCTGAGCGAGCAACTCTCCGGGCGGCTCAGTGACGTTGCTGAGGGGTGGGGGATGGAGCCCGCACCTGGATGACCCCCCATGGAGGGCCATGCCCTCCCTATTTACAAGCCTGCAGCGGCCGCCCGGAGAGTGACAGTCTGAGCGAGCACCTCTCCGGGCGGCTGCACACTGCATTCTCCTCCGCCCACTGCCGAGGGGGGTGATGTGAAGGGGGTCTGCACTAATAGAGGGGGGATTTCCTAAGGGGGTCTGCACTAATTGAGGGAGGGGGATTTCCTAAGGGGGT
>BLSH010169153.1:55829-70902 GCA_018402905.1 Glandirana rugosa | reverse complement strand
CCACCCACATTTGATCGTGTTGTAAAAATTTTTATAATAAAAATTAAAAAATAACTTAGAGTATTTTACTAAGAAGATTATACTAGGTATCCTAAGAATTTTATATGTAACAAAAATTTCACGTGTCGCGACCTCAGTGTCGGGGTCTTCCTTCTCCCCGACTTCTACATAACACTGTATGACTTCGTCTCGTACTAGGGGAGGGAAGCCTCTGACCCGGTTTCCCGTCATAAGGTTGTACTATTACTGGGGTTTGTGTGGAGGTTCTACTGGTGACGGACTCGACTCCCATTTCCGCTACCTGACTGGTTCGTAGAGGTCTGGATTTGGGATAAGTTGCCACTGGAGTTCTCTTCCCCTCCTCCATGATGACATCACAGAGCTGGTGGATGTTAGAGACCTTGTGCTCCTCCACCTTCCGTTTGAGGAGGCCCCACAGATGCTCAATAGGGTTTAGGTCTGGAGATGCTTGGTCAGTCCATCGCCTTTACCCTCAGCTCAGGCAGTGGTCATCTTGGAGGTGTGTTTGGGGTCATTATCATGTTGGAATACTGCCCTTTGGCCCAGTCTCCGAAGGGAGGGGATCATGCTCTGCTTCAGTATGTCACAATACATCTTCAGCCCCTCTTCCTTCTGGGGCTGTGACTCCAGCGCTGTGCACTTTAAAAACAATGTATATTTTAAGAATCCTATGGATCATATTAGAAGAATCATTTTATGAGATTCAATAAAAAATTAAAAATAATATTTTTAAAAATGTTGTGCTAGTTTACACCCACCTACCTCCAATCCGATCTGCTAAAAACGAACAGAAGGGGATTTGCTCCCCTCCTTCCGATTGGATCAGAGGGCAGTCGGGGTGTAAACAGACAGTTGGGCGGTTTACAGGCTGTGTCTCTGTCCGCTCTGCATAGGTGGACACTGTTTAGCGGTGGATCAGAGGACAGCTCCCTGTGCTGACCAAGCAGATTTTGCCCTGTGTGAAAGGGGCCTAAGATAGATCTAGTCTGTAATAAACATTACTTGATCAATATAGATGGTTCAGCTTTTTCTGTGAAAGTATTGTCACAAATGTAAATTGAATTTATTAAAAATCTTACAAACATGCAACTTAATTAAAACATATTTACATATACTGTACACAATTAAAAAAAAAAATATATATATATATTAGCTATGTTTGGGCATGTATGTATGTATGTGCATATATATATATATATATACACAAAAATAGCTAACTTCAGCATAGAAACAGAAAATGGCTTTTTTTGCTAGAAAAAACAAAACATATTTTATTATTATAATGCACCTCAACAAAACCCTAACCTCCACCTAAACGCACCCTTAGGCTAAGAAACGATGAAACATTTAACCTATGCATGCAGCCTTTTATCAAAAATCTGATCTTATAAAATTCTACGGAACGTGAAAAGATAGAAAGGAAATTGTCACACATGTAATGTCCTGTAGTAGTCGGTCACATTCAACTGGATTTGTTCTGTAATGTTCAATGCATTTTGAAGATTATCCAAGCAACTTTTATTAAACATACTCCGCATTTACTGTATATCCATGATGAAAGAAAACATTGCTTTTCTTTGTTTCTGTTGTAAAAATGTGCAAATAAATAATCTCTTCATAAATTTAGGCCAGTGTGTTCTGTTTTTATTTGGTTAAAAAAAAAAAATTGTGCATTATAAAGGGATTGCATAAAAGTTATAATCTACAAACTATGGTACATGCATTATATTTGGAAATTGGTCAGTCCTGATGTTATGACTGCTTGTATCATTTCTTGAAGCCCTAAAATACCAGGACTGTGCAAATACCCTCCAAATGTCTGATTTTAGTCATTCAGTTTAGTAGACCGTCCAAGGTAACAGGCATGGTACATTTTTTATATAAAAAGGGTGTATCGCGCTTAGGATTTGGTTACTCAGCTGCTGCCCTCCAATAATTCCCTCCCGTGGGTGGGATTGATGTATGGTATTTAGTATAGTTGGATATGGCCCTGCCTGAGTATGGGAAAACAAAAAGAGCAAAAGGAAAAATTGCAAAAATTGCCTGACCACCTGAGTGTAAAAATGGAGCACAGGGCCTGGCAGGGAAAGGTTTAAAAAATGTACCATGGTATTTAGTATAGTTGGATATGGCGCTGCCTGAGTATGGGATTTTGAATGTAAATTGAAGAATGTGCTAGTATGGTGTGCTAGTATGGGGGTGTACCTTTCCCAATATACAAAGCCCCTAAGGTGCAACCCTCTTGAGTAACGTTATATTTTATAAAGTGCATGTGTGCTCAAATTCATGTGACTCTTAATATTCCAAGGTGGCATATTATGATAAACAATTGGGTGAAAACATATACAGTCCAAAATCAAATCTGACTAGTGATTTATGCAGATGTATACACCATTAAAAAAATCATCAAATAATCTCAACTAACAAATAGTTCAATAATGTGCTAGTATGCATGTGCTAGTATATCTGAAAAACAGAGGTGATTCTTTTATATTCCTGGTGTAAGGACTGAAAAGGTATGTTCATAACAGTCTGTATGATTTAATCATAGGCAAATGTTCACAGTTTGCTTTAGTTCCTGTTATTTCTAAAAAGCCCAAGGATGTCAGATCCAAGATCTCAATTCTTCTCCAGATGTACAACATATAATAACTCTTCATGCAGTTTAAAGTGTTCAGTGCTCAGAAGTGCTCGTCCTCTACACTCCTATTCTTAGAAACAATTATTGTGAGGAAGTCAAATAATCTTAGTGGTCGTGGCGCTGCCTAAGGGGACCAAGTCCCTTTGAAGAATATGATAAGAATCTGAGTGTAAAGAAGGGGGATACTGCCCTGATATATAAAAACAATATTAAATGTGAAAAAGGTGCAGAAAGGGTAAATTGTGCAATAATAAAAAAAAAATTTCCGATACCAGGAAATAAAGTGCAGCAGTAAATCGCTTAAATCGCTTCACTGAAAACACATGAAAATCATTATTAGCAGATACAAACACAGCACATTTTACAAAATTCCTGCTAAATTCCTACTAAATATAAAAGCTTAACCTGTTTTGAGTTAATAAATAACAAATATTTGTAAAATTTTAAATTGCACCTTTTTGAGAAATAGTGAAAATTGGTCGCAGGCAAAAATTTCTTTCAAAATCTTGAGGTTTTCCTTTTTCCCTTACAGCTTTCAGCCTTTGTTAAAGACCCCCCAAACCATATATTTTCTGAAAGCACATGGCCAGTAGAATAAAAAGAAGGTGCTACTGATTTTTAAGGCAGCACGATATTTGTGCAAATGTTTATCAAAACAATATTTTCGCTCAAAATACGCTAAAATCATTAATAGTGGATTCATGCATGGCAAAATGTACAAAATTCCTGCTAAATTCCTAGTAAATATAAAAGTTAAAACTGTATTGAGTTAATAAACAACAAAATACGTTTTTAAATTGCACCTTTTTGTGAAATGGCGAAAACTGGAGGTACACAAAACTGACTAACTAAATAAAAACAATTTACTCTAAAAATCCGGAGGTTACCATTTTTCACTTACAGCTTTCAGAATTTGAAAAGACCCCTCAAACTAGACATTTTCTGAAAGCACATGACCTGTAGAATAAAAAAAATGCTACTGATTTTTTTGGGCCCTGCAATAATTGCGCAAATGTTCATCATATCGCTGTTTTCACTAAAAATACACTAACATCATTACTAGTGCACATAAACACAACATAGCTTACAAAATTCCTGCTAAATGACTACTAAAGAAACGTTCTGTTCCCAATCTGACATCCGTGTGGGTGTGGGTACATGACCCAAATGCAGACAGTGTGAGCTCAGCGACATGCATGCAAACCTACATGGATATAAAATTGGGGGCAACGGCTCTGTTTTGTGCAAGTGCTGCATCCCAAATGACATCAATGGGACTGCCTGCACAGAGATACACGGAACACCTGAGCGTCCCTGTAAAGGTACTCTGTGTATGCCCGGTGTGAACAAGGCCTTAGTCCACTTTCACACAAGCAGACCGATCGGGTCAGCCTGTTCGTTTTTCAGACGGGCCCAATCGGACCACCCATCGTTCTCTATGGAGAGGCTGATGTAAATGGACATGTACCGTTTACACCCACCTGCATCCAATCCAGTCCAGTCCGCTAAAAACCGACTGATTGGGATCCCATTCCCCATCTATCTAGCAGATTGGGTCGCCTGCCTTTACACGCACATGAACTTTAATGGCATCCCAGTCTTAGACTGTAAGGTTCAATATTGAGTTGGCCCACCCTTTGCAGCTATTACAGCTTCAACTCTACTGGGAAGGCTGTCCACAAGGTTTAGGAGTGTCTATGGGAATGTTTGACCATTCTTCCAGAAGAGCATTTGTGAGGTCAGGCACTGATGTTGGACGAGAAGGCCTGGCTAGCAGTCTCTGCTCTAATTCATCCCAAAGGTGTTCTATCAGGTTGAGGTCAGGACTCAAGAGGAATAGCAAATGTTCTTTGGGGTGTAATTATAAGTATACTATATTGTCAAAAGTATTGGGAGGCCTGCCTTTACATGCACATGAACTTTAATGGCAATGGCTCAATATAGTATACTTAGTATACTATAATTACACCCCAAAGAACATTTGCTATTCCTCTTGAGTATGGGGACACCACATGTGCAAGACTTTTTCAACCCTAGACCTCAACCTTTTTCCAGTCAAGGCACCCTTGAAAAGTATTTAGTCCAAGACTTGTGCAACTGACTAGAAGTGCGCATTCACTAAAATATTTGGACAGAAAAACAAAAAATCAAATCAAATACTACCGCAATTTTCCTTTCCTCATGAGTTCCATGGCAGCATAAGTTTGGGTAGCCCCGCTCTCGCTCCTATCCCATAGGACCTCACTCCTATAAATTTTCAGGCTGAACCAGAGGCCCAGTAACTAGCTTACTCATGACTCTGGGAGGGAACTCCTGCTGCCATAGAGTCCATCAGGAAAGTAAAATTACGGTAAGCATTCGATAGTAAATTTTCTGTTTTCCTGACAGACTCCATGGCAGCATACATTTGGGAACTAACTAGCCCAAAAAACAAGGGTGGGATGTCAGAAAAGTAGGGTTTCAATCATAACAACAGAAACCCTATGAATAGATATTAACAGCATAAGGAAGTTAGCTACACCCCCACAATGAGTCAGAACAGCCGTAATGGAAGACATATCATCCTCCTACAACTATTCCTGGCACCCTTCCACAGGGAGCTCACAAAGCCTTCACACTCCTGGATGAGTGTGTGGTGACTGCTTCCTTAGGAACCAAGCTCTAAGCTTTATAAGCCCAATGTCTAGCCTGGAATTACCCATCCTGCGAAAATTCTGGAGGACATCTCTGTCCCACTGGTTATCTAGAGAGAGTGACAAATCTGTCCTAAAACTCTGAGCAAAGCTTGAGCATGCTCAAAGTATCCCCATACCCATGGCATGGAACCAGTTATCCTTGGTGGGCCTGAATATGAAAGGAACAAATCTTATTCTCAAACAATGCTGAAGCCACCTCAGATTGCCTTCATGACTGAGACTCTACTCAAAAGTGGAAGAAATTCCATCTGGAGCAGCAAGCTGTCAAGGGGCCTTAAAGGCCCTAATTTTGGTCAAGCTTCCTGCTGAGGATGTAGCCCTACACAGACTGACATCATGGTTCAATCCTCACTCCAACTGTGCTGGAGGGGATCCCACCTGGAGCTGTAAGTCACCAAAAGATCTTTCTTAGCCTAAAGCTTTGATCTTGGCAAACTTCCTGGCTGAAGAGATAGCCCACGAGAGTGCATGTCTTCCAAGCTCAGTCTTTACCCAAGCTAGACTGCAACAAAATCTCACCTGGAGCCAGCAAGGAAATCCAGAGCAAGTAGTAAACCGAACCTAGAGAGTTGTGGCTCTTATTTGAGTCGCAGAAGCAGTCTCCCATCAAAGTATTGGATAATCTACCCATGAGACATTGGATATGACAGGGACTGCAAAGATCTGCACACTAAGAGAGCTTTAGGATTAGTTGAAGCCTGCAATGCACCTGACCTGAGGACTGAAGCAAAGATAACAAAGCAGTCCAAACTGATCAAGCTCTATTCAAATTATTTTATAGGATTGATAAATATTAGCTTAGAGAAACAACAGCCAAGCCTTATCAGTCTCTTCCTGCCAAGCTGAGAAACTGGAAGAGATGAACAAGGGTGGAATATTGCTCTCTACAACAGAAGATCTCATTCGAGAGAAAAGACTTCAATCCGGTACCTCGGCATCAAGCCAGGAACCAAGGCCTGTTTGGCCAATAGGGAATTAATGCAAAAATTGCCACAGTCTTTAGCAACAGACCCCCCAAAAAACGGTATATGGATCGAACTGGAAAGCATATGGCTTGTGAGACCTTTCCTGACCTGACACAGCATCCACGCCCAGGGCCCTAGGGATAAGCTTTCCAGCTTGTAATAGTAAAGCGATGCTACCAGTTCTAACTCTGAAATCTTGTCCAGAGATAAAATCCACTTGGAGGAATCTGGATGTAGGAAACACTTATTGCCCAATTGAGCCACAGAATATGGATTCTTCCCAGAAATTATATGTAGACTCAAAAGAAATGATAAAGAAGATCCTACTCCAGACAAACAAAAAAGGGTTTCATGCACAAAAGGGAACACACTGTGGCATATATTAGTAATCAAACTATGTTTTATTGAGAATTTACAAAAATAGATGCATAGAAAACTGCACAGACCAAATCACGTGTTAAAAAGCTGTGAACAACATTGTCACAGGTAGCTAAAAATCAGATGCCCAGGCTCACAGTCATACGCACACACACTGCACCCCCGGGGGGATAGCAACCAGTCCCAGGTGAATAATGGATTGCCAGCAATGATACATTAAGGCAATGGCAGCGATCAGGGGTGCATGACCATGTACTGCTGGCAAGTAAAGGGAAAAAACATATGACACTGGGAGTGGGCTGGGGAGTGTCCGGAGCAGATACCCCACTGTGGATGGAGACAAGATGGACCTGAAGCTGGATGGATGGACCCAGGGAAGAGGAGCAGGCAGGATATACAGACAGGGAAATGCAAGCAAGGACAGTCCAATGGAGCAATTTCACCCGATCAGCTGGGAATCAGCTGTGATGCCGTTCCTCTCTGCTATAGCTCTCTCTTTCTGCCTTCCAATGGTAACAGTAGCCGTGCAGGGTGGCAGATCCCTCAACTGGAAGGATTGTAAGCTGGAAGTCCACTGGAATCCATACTAACAGCGGTGTCCCCTGTGAATGGATTCTACTCCACCCAGATCACAGTCATCAATACCTCGTCTCAGTGGACTGAACGTGGAGGTTCTGACCTGGCCCCCACTGTGATGTTGTTCAGCCTCACTGTAGACTAGCAAACCTGCTGTCAGGTGACAAAAAGTGAAGGGAGCATAAAAGAGCTGGCCAGAATAACCAGTTCTACTGGAAAAACAACTTCCCGAAAGTGAAGTTTAACTTGCAATAACTCAGCAGCACTGAAGATTTATGTCAGGAACCAGTGTGACCAGAAATGTGTGGAGTGCCACAGAGAATACCAGGTACAAATACAGTGTGAAATAATATAATTTATTTAAAAGATAAAAGAATAACAAAGATGTAAATGCACCTCCAACATTCCAAACTGTGTAAAACAAACCAGATAAGCAAATAGCGACACACAATGAACAACTGCCTAAACTAAGTATGTACAGCAAATAGGGAATGCAGAATCGTAATCGTAGCTGAGCCAGGGTCATACACAGGAGATCAAGCAAAGGGAGCTGGGAGCAAGACAGGGCAGGAAAAGGGTAACAAGGGATGGAGAGAGCAGGTGGTAAGGGGTCAGGCTGGAGGGCAGGGGTCCAGGAACAGTTGAAGGATGCAGGATCACAGATCAGGGGCACACGGAGGCCAAAACACCAAGGCAACCAGAACAGGACAGACATGACTTATATATACTTCCTGCAACGAGCATCAGGTGATGACTAATGAGATCCTGGCTGCTGGGAGACACCTGCTGGTGGACACTGGAACTGCAGCCTATGGATCTGGGAGCCACAGTGCCACCAGCAGGGGAGTCCATTCATGACAGTCATCCCCCTCCCTCTACTGAGCGCCCTCGGGCGCTCCAAACAGCAATAGCTGTACCAGATCATAAGAGACAGTCTTCCTTCATGCAAGTCCAGAGAAAAAGTTCCTCATAGGCTGAAGAAGTGCCGGGTTCCAAGCAAGATGCCCTACTGCCAAGATCCAACAATAGGCAAAGTATCCAACCACCCGGGTCAGGTGACTGGCTGGGTATCCCACTGTTGGGGTCAAGTTACTGGCTGCTGGCCAGATTCTTAGAGATGTGCAGCATTCGACACTTCCAAGTCCCTCAAAACAACAGATATCCCAATGCTGGCATCCCATGGGTTATCTGCAAACTTATCCAGAGTAGTACTACTCTGGATAGCAGATTTCAGACCAGCACCTGCCTGATTGGGAACTAATTTTGTCTCATACACCTGGAGTGGTTCCTCTATCTCTTTGTTCAGTTATCTGCAAACTTAGCCCTGGGGTCATGTGACAGTACCGGAATCCAGACATCGAAGTGTGTTGTCATAACTAAGAAGCTTGCCTGGTTTCCGGGACTTGCTCTGCACATCAAAAGCCACCTAGGTCTCTCTGAGGTACTGGTTACCCGATCCAGGTCCCCTAGTACACCCGGAGTTGCGGCAATCACCTCCGGATCATGGCAAGGCACAGATCATACTCTGCCATTCCCCAGGAGCTTACCACAACAAGGACCATGAAGGCAAATGCAGCTACCAGTTACCAAGGGTATGTCTGGACCATCAGGCTTTGGCACTATAGGAGCAACACACTGCCATAGGGACTGAAGCAACTGTCAAATGAATCTCAGGCCAAGCAGGTAACCCATACAAGGCATGTGAGGATTCAGAGCTTTCAAACCCATTAGCAGGTGGACACTTAGCCTTTGCACAACAATTTAACTGAGCAGCTGGCATAGAGTCAGGATAACCCGGCTGTGTGGTAGGGAGAAGATAAGCAAGATCATCAAAGGTAGACTTGTCATTGGGCAGCAGACCATCAGAGGCAGGCAGGTTGCTGGGTACAGGATGTCCAGAGGCAAATCAGGATAATCAGGCTGGGCATCAGGGACCGGATCATCAGGTTGGTCATCAGGGACCAGATCATCAGGTTAGGCATCAGGGAATGGATCATCAGGCTGGGCATTAGGAACTGGATCATAAAACTGGGCAGCAGATAGAGGCACATCAAGCTGGGCAGCGGCCAGAGGCACATAAGGCTGGGCAGTGGGCAGAAGCACATAGGGCTGGGCAGCCGGCACCAGATAATCAGGCTGGGCAGCAAGCACCGGATCATCAGGCTGGGCAGCAGGCAGATGACCATCAGGCTGGGAAGCAGGCAGAGGACAATCAGGCTGGACAGCAGGCACCGGAACATCAGGCTGGGCAGCAGGCACCAGAACATCAGGCTGGTCCTCTGAGGCAGACTGGAGCAGATCGGCTGCTGTGGAGGCAGACTGGAGCAGATTGGTCGGTGTGGAGGCAGATTTGGATAGTGGTAGGATTGTGCAAGTTGGGAAAAACGTAAGTTTCTTTTTGGGTTTAGCCACTGAAGTTTTGCATGTGAACACAGGGCCGAGAGCAGTGGGTGCAGCTGATGGAAGAGAAGAGCTGAGGGATGATGAAAAAGAGGGAGCAATTGCTAAGGAGGATTTTTGTGGGGTTGCCACAGGCAGCAGAGAAGAGGTAATCTTCAATGGGTTAAAGGCAGGGTAGGTGCAGCAGGTGGAAACAGGGTACTGACATATAGTTGGTAGCAAGGCATACTGGGCTGCAACTGTGGTTGCTGTGGGTGATGGAGAGGGAGATATCTGAGAAGGCAGGTGTCTAGTAGCAATAATGCGTTATTGCAAGCTGACTGAGGCTGAGTGCAATATATCTGACCATGCGTGTAGTAATGGCTGAACAAAATTCAGTTTACACGCTGCCTGTCTGACAAGAGACTGCACTGCATTAATACACTCCACTAGCACCTGTTGGGAGCATGCTGAATGGTGCTCAAAGAAATAAACCAAGTCATCCTCAAATAACGACACCAGAGATTCTACCTGAGCCATAATGAAGGGGGGAGAAAAGTCATCACTGTCTTTAGGAGTACTGGACAAAGCCAACTCTGCACAAACCTGAATCAATGGCTGAACATCACCAAACAACATCCTGCCCTGATCAACAAGGGAATGAGCAAGTTAGAAACATTCTAACAGCTGATCTCTGGCCCACTCCTTCAATATCTGGCAGCAGTATTCCTTTCCCTCTGTCACCAGCAAAGAAAAGTAGATAGCCTCCTCCGGATGCATCTTTCCACAAACAACAGCATAGCCAAGATGGCTTCCCTGTGCAGCCACTTCTGGTCAGGACTGGACTTGGTGTTATGTCAGGAACAGTTGTGAACAGAAATGTGTGGAGTGCCACAGATAATACTAGGCACAAGTAGAGTGTAAAATAATACAATTTATTTAAAAGATAAATGAATAACAAAGATGTAAACGCACCTCCAACATACCAAACTGTGTAAAACAAACCAGATAACCAAATAGTGACACACAATGAACAACTGCCTAAACTAAGTATATACAGCAAATAGGGAATGCAAAATTGTAATCGTAGCCGAGCCAGGGTCATACACAAGAGATCATGCATTGGGAGCTGGGAACAAGACAAGGCAGGGACAGGGAACAGGAGACGGAGAGTGCAGGTGGGAAGGGATCAGGATGCAGGGCAGGGGTCCAGGAACAGATGCAGGATGCAGGATCACAGGTCAGGGGCACATGGAGACCAAAACACTAAGGCAACCAGAGCAGGACAGACAAGACTTAAATATACTTCCTGCAACAAGCATCAGGTGATGACTAATGAGCTTCTGGATGCTGGGAGACACCCGCTGGTAGGCATCGGAACTGCAGCCTATGGCTCTGGGAGCCACAGTGTCACCAGCAGGTGAGCCCTTTCTTGACACTTGGTAACACAAATTGTCAATCAGCCAATCACATGGCAGCAACTCAATGTATTTAGGTATGTACATCTGGGGAAGACGACTTGCTGAAGTTCAAACCAAGCATTAGAATGGGGAAGAAAGGGGATTTAAGTGACTTTGAATGTGGTATGGTTGCTGGTGCCAGATGGACTGGTCTGAGGATTTATAAAACTGCTGATCTACTGGGATTTTCATGCACAACCATCTCTAGGGTTTACAGAGAATGGTCCGAAAAAGAGAAAATATCCAGTAAGTGGCAGTTGTGTGGAGGAAAATGCCTTGTTGATGTCAGAGGAGAATGGGCAGACTGGTCCCAGACAATAGAAAGACAACAGTAACTCAAATAACCATTCGTTACACCCAAGGTATGCAGAATACTATCTCTGAACGCACAAAACATTGATCCTTGAAGCAGATGGGCTTCAGCAGCAGAAGACCACATTGGGTGCCATGCCAGTCTCAATTTCAGCTGCGACATTCAGATGGTAGGGTCAGAATTTGGCTCATGGATCCATCCTGCTTTGTATCAATGGTTCAGGCTGGTGGTGGTGGTGTAATGGTGTAGGGGATATATTCTTGGCGCACTTTGTGCCCCTTTGTAACAATTGAGCATTGTTTAAATGCCACGGCCTACATGAATATTGTTGCTGACCATGTCCATCCCTTTATGACTACAGTGCACCCATCTTCTGATGGCTTCTTCCAGCAGGATAATGCACCATGTCACAAAGCTCCAATCATCTCACAACTGGACAATGAGGTTACTGTATTCCAAAGGCCTCCACAGTCACCAGATCCAATGGCCTCCACACTCACCAGATCCCAATCCGATAGAGCACCTTTGGGATGTGGTGGAACGGGAGATTTGCATCATGGATGTGCAGCCGACAAATCTGCAGAAACTGCATGATGCTATCATCTCACTATGGACCAAAATCTTGGAGGAATGTTTTCAACACCTTGTTAAATCTATGCCACGAAGAATGAAGACAAAAGGGGTTCCAACCGGCTACTAGCAGAACATTAATGAGCCTTTAATCACCTATATATTAGGAGAGCAAAGAGGACCTGTCATCAGCAGAGTAGGGAAACCAGCAGCCATGGTTGCACACTAGGCAGCAATTTGTCTAGCAGTAGTGCCAGCCTAGGCAGAGGCAGGTGAAACAAATCTGAAAGATCACAAAGGCAAACAGTGAGGGCGGGGTAATGTCAAGAGAAAGGAAAGACAGATTCTGGTGGTAGGGGACTCAATTATTAGAAGGACAGAGAGGGCAATCTGTCACAAAAACCCTGAAGCGCCGAATTGTATGTTGTCTACCTGGCGCTCGGGTTCAGCACATCTGATCTGGTGCACAGATTACTGGGAGGCGCTGGGGAAGACCCAGCTGTCATGGTGCACATTGGCACCAATGACAAAGTCATTTTTTAGGACAACTCCCAGACAGAGTGTCCTAAAAAAATAATTTTAGGGACTAAATTGAGGAATGTTAAATTGAGGAATAGGACCTCCAAGGTAGTATTCTCAGAAATACTATCAGTACCTTGAGCCGCACTAGACTGGAGATTAGGGAAATTAACAAGTGGCTGAGGAGCTGGTGTAGAAAGGAGGGTTTGGGGTTGCTGGAGAACTGGGCCGATTTCTCAGTCAGTTACCGGCTATTTAGCAGGGACGGACTGCACCTAAATGGGGAGGGTGAAGTTCGACTGGGAGAGAAGATGGCTGAAAAGCTAGAGGTGCTTTTAAACTAGGAGATGGTGGGAGGGCCCAGATGTAGAACCTAAACCCAAGGTAAGTAATTTGACAAATCCAATTTGCAGCCTCAAAACATCCAGCAAGGGGATAGTAGTAGACTGGACAAAACTACGAGGCTTATTCACTAATGCCAGAAGTCTGGCTGACAAAATGGGAGAAATGGAACTGGTGATGTATGAGGAGGATTTTGATTTTGTGGGAATCCCAGAGACTTGGTTTAACAGCTCTCATGATTGGCTGGTAGCCACTCAAGGATATTTCCTATATCGCAGAGATAGGGAGGGTAAAAAAGGTGGAGAGGTATGCCTGTATATAAAGAATGATGTGCAAGTAAACCTGAGGGACGACATCACTAAGGAAGCAAGGGAGGAGGTGAAATCTTTATGGGTAGAGCTTCAAAAGGAGGAAACCAAGGTGAAAGTAAAACTGGGAGTATGCTATAAGACCCCTAACCAGAAAGGGGAGGGGGGGGTGGACCTTCTATCACAGTTTGGAATGACAGCAAGGATGGGAAGTGTCATTATAATGGGGGAATTTAATTATCCAGCTATAGACTGGGCAGAAGGAACCGCACATTCATCTAGGGCTCGACCAACAAGAAGCAAAGCATTACTAGACCTTCTGATTACTAACAATACTAACAATACAGACCTAACAGCGGATGTGGAAGTACGGGGCTATTTAGGAAACAACAATCACAGGTCAATTAGCTTCAGTATAAATCATACAATTAGTAAACACAAGGGTAACACTGAATTTCAAAAGAGCCAACTTCCCCAAACTATGCTCTTTGCTAGAAGATATTAAATGGGACAAGATCCTGGGAACAAAGAAAACGGAGGAAAAATGGGAGTGCTTTAAGAAAATATTAAAATGGGCGGCACAGTGGTGTAGTGGGTAGCACTTTCACCTAGCAGAAAAAGGGTCGTTGGTTCGAACCACGACACTACCTGCCTGGAGTTTGCATGTTATCCATGTACCTGTGTGGGTTTCCTCCGGGTACTCCAGTTTCCTCCAACACTCCAAAGACATGCTGGTAGGTTAATTGGATCCTGACTAAATTGGCCCTAGTATGTATATGAATGTGAGTTAGGGACCTTAGATTGTAAGCTCATTGAGGGTAGGGACTGATGTGACTGTACAGTGTATATGTAAAGCACTGCGTAAATTGACAGCGCTATATAAGTACCTGAAATGAATAAATAAATAACAAAATATTAAAGAGAGGTATTTGCCAGTGCATTCCAATGGGAAATAAATCCAAAAGAGCTAAGACCTGGGTGGCTTAACTCCAATGTAAAATTGCATATAAAAGCATAGGAAAAAGCCTTCAAAAAATACAGGCTGAGGGGTCATTGCTAGCATTCCAACATTACAAAGGATGCAATAAGAAATGTAAGAGTGCAATCAGGGTGGCTAAGATAGAACACGAAAGGCACATAGCAGAACAGAGTAAAAAAAATCTCAAGAAATTATTTAAGTACATAAATCATAAGAAAGCGAGGCCAGAACATATTGACCCCTTAACCACTTCAATACTATGCACTTAGAACACTTTAATACCAGACCAATTTTCAGTTTTCAGTGCTGTTGTGCTTTGAATGACAATTGCGCGGTCGTGCAACGCTGCACCCAAACAAAGTTTTTATCATTTTGTTCCCACAAATAGAGCTTTCTTTTGGTGGGATTTGATCACCCCTGCGGTTTTTATTTTTTGCGCTACAAATAAAAAAAGACCGAAAATTTTGAAAAAAAAAAAAAATCTCTATTTTTGTCACAAAACTTTGTAAATAAGTAAATTTTCTCCATCACTGGTGGGCACTGATGAGGCTACACTGACGGACACTGATGTAGCAGTACTGATTGGCACTGATGAGGCGGCACTGATGAGGTGGCACTGATGATGAGGCACTTATATGCAGCGATGATGAGCACTGTTAGGCGGCACTGATAAGCAGCACTGACAGGTACTGATAGGTGGCACTGATATACAGCACTGACGGGCACTGATATGCAGCACTGACGGACACTGCTAAGTGGCATTGATGGGCACTAATAGACAGCACTGATTGGCACTCATAGGCGGCACTGGGCACTGATAGGTGGCACTGTAGTCACGGGTGGTAACGGTGGATGGTCACGGGTGGATAGTCACGGGTAGTCACGGTGGATAGTCACGGGTCACGGCGGATACTCACGGTTAGTCA
>BLSH010169122.1:6993-17985 GCA_018402905.1 Glandirana rugosa | reverse complement strand
CATCCGTCTCTCAAGGTACATCCTGTGTTTCATGTATCCCTGTTGAAACCAGTTGTCCAGGACCAGTTCCCAGAAAGGAGATCAGCCCCTCCTGGCCCCATTTTAATTGATGGTGAGGAGGAATTTGAGATCGAGGCAATCATCGACTGCAGAGTAAGAGGGGGTGTAACGCAGTTTTTGATCAAGTGGAAGGGGTACGGACCTGAAGAAAACTCTTGGGTACCCGAAAAACACATTCATGCCAAGGAACGTATCAGGTCCTTTTGGAGGAGTCACCCTCAACTGAAGGCCCGGTTGGGCATCCGGAGGCTGCCCCTTGGGGGGGGGAAATGTTAGAAGACTGTGCTAAGGGTTAAGTCAGATGGGTGTGGTTTCCTCTAATTCCGGGATGAGCAGCTCTATTTAAACTTCCTGCTTCCTGTAGCAAGTTGCTGTCTGATCTACAGCGTATAGTGTGTGTGTCTGAGCAACCTGTATCCTGATTTCCTGTTCCTGTGACCCGGCTAACCTGACCCTGCTGATTTCCTGCCTGCACCGACCTCTGGATTACCTACGACTACTCTCCTGCCTGATCCTCCTGCACTTCTGCCTGTCTGCCTGTTAACGACCCAGCTCGAACCGACCCCTCTCTCCGTGCACGAGTGCACCAACGGACTTCTATCTACACCAGTGACCCAGTCCGACCCTCGTGCCATCCTGCACTCCCGAGCCTCCTGTCTGCTCTACCAGGGGTTCCCGAGTCAGGGTCGTAAGGGAGGTTGCCCACTGCATAAGTCAGACTCATCCACCAGGTACGTGACAATTACACAGCCCTGACAACACACCAATTTACCCCCCAACCTAACACATAAATAAAGACTATACACTGCCCATAAGCTAAGATGTCTACATAAAACAATACTCCAAAGAGTCCAATTACCACATCGCCCACCTGATTTATTACCTAAATCAATATCACCAAACTTCAGTCTTCTAACTCCAACAGACCTGAATGCAGGTGCCAGCGTTCACCAGATCCCCCCCCCCCCCAGTTCCTGACACAGCTTGTACCCGTCAGGGGTGTCGGTACGGGGTGCGGGATCCCCATAACACAGCACACTGTACCCCTCAATTTTTCCAAACACGATGAAGAAGAGCGGGCACCCTAACCTAGGAATGAAGCCCAACATAATACCCCGGTCATGTACGCAACCTGATTTTATGTAATGCTAATATAGGTTTGTTACTACCTCGACCCTCTCCCCCTGTTGTTCAAATGTTTGAACTGCGTGTCAATTCCTAATAGACACTGTATGTAAAACATTTTTTATTATTTTATAACATGACGGTGTTCTGAAAAATCTTACTAATAAAAGCTTATTGAATAAAAAAAAAATATATGCTTATTGGGATTTTTTACCAAAAATATGTAGTAAAATACATTTTGGCCTAAATTTCTGAATACATTTTTTTTCTGTTATTGTTGGAAATGTTTTATCCTCCGCAGGAAACCATTTTGAGGGCGTGAATACAGAAAGTCTAATGCTGAAGTTAAAGGAGCCCAATGGATTCTGGGGACATGATCAATTACCTTGCCACAGAGATTTTATATATATATATATATATATATATTAACTGCTTCATTTTAATCTTTACTGATTCCAACAAAAGAAATAAATATAAAGACAGAAATGCAGATCAGTCACGCATTCAATTTCTATATATGTCTCTGTTTGTTATCAATTTGTATTTTGTTTCAATAAGTTTTTATTGAGATTATGTAAAGTGAACATAAGAAGAGGAGAAAATGAAGAAAATAATATATAAAAAGAAAGAGGTAGCCATGCAGGGCAACATAGTTGTCAAACAGAGATCAGTCTGTAATTACTTTTGCCATAACACAGGAAATAATTCAAAGGCTCCAACAACAAGTAAACTATGTACCGTGAAGTAAAGGGTTTAATATTTTATCAGGTTATTTATTATACCAAGTAAGCGATGGTTGCCATGCTTTTTCAAATGAAGACAACACATCTGCACTTAGTGTCAGTAGTCTTTCATAAGAATAGTGAGTTGGGATAGTGACTATGACTTCAGATGGGTTGGGCACCAGCTCTTTCTTCCAGTGTCTAGTGATAGTAAGCCTAGCAGATAGTAATATAGAAGATATTATCTTTCTAAAGGCCATAGGCCAAGTGCTTAATGTGTTTAATGAGTGGCGTGTAAGAGCATCTTGCTCGTTTCTGTTGCCATATACATTTTTTAAGGAGGGAGGATAAGGAAGATAAGAAGGCTGGTTTGAGTGGGATAGGAAGGGTGTGAAAGAAGTATAAAATGTGTGGGAAAATTTGCATTTTCAATGCAGCCAGGTGTCCTGACCATGACAGCTCAAATCAGGAGAGATGGTGAATTTGTTTCTAGCTTTGCTATGAAGGGCTTGAAATTAGATTCAGCTAGGCCTGAGATGCTGGGGCTACTGTAAGTGTTGTGCCTAAGTAGGGTATTCTTGTGGAGGACGATAGGTAGGGGAACTGCTGTGTTAACAGTTTTTGATAATTAGTTGGGGCTCCCAAGTTGAGGATGAAGGATTTAGTGTAGTTTACTTTATAGCAGGAGATCAAGCAGAACTGCTGGAGGATCTGGTGTACATAATGTAGGCATGGGGTAGTCAGTAATAGGATGACATCATCTGCAAACAGATTTATAAGGTTGAGCTCATTGTGAATTTTAAACCCTGTGAACAGAGCATGTGAAAAGATAGATTCAGCTAAGGGTTCGACTAACAGTTTTAAAATTATGGGTGAGAGTAATGTTGAGCAAATGGTTCGGCCCGAGCATGAGTTCAGGCCGAACATTGGCCGTTCACTCATTCAGCAAACACCCAAATTGTGAGGGCGTTTGACCATTTGTTCGACCTGCCAAATACCCCACAATGCACTGCGTACTGCACAGTGCATTGAAAGCCCTGCTGGCTGAAGCAATGAAGGATTTGCCCTATCAGGGCACAGAACGCTGTCAGGGCCATGATTGGAGAAAGTGATGACTGTGTCCAATCATAGCTCATTACTCAAATACCCACCCTACATTATAAAAGGATACTTCCTAGAGCAGCCATTTGCAGCGTAATGTTGGATTGGGGAGAGATAGAACAGGACTCTGTTCATTGCTGCTAGCAATATGTGCTATAGTGTGCTATTGTGATTCTATTGTGAGTGTAGAGTGTCAGTGTAGTGTGAATAAATTGATAGAGCAGGGTGAGGGTAGTGCGACCTTCCTTTTTTAACTTTAGTGTCAGTGTAATGTGTCAGGGCAGGTTTATTGCAGTACATTGAAGTATGTCAGGGTAGAATGTTAGGGCACTTTTACTGCAGTACATTGAAGTGTGTTTGTGCACTTTTAATGCAATATATTGAAGTGCGTTAATGTACTTTAATTGCAGTTTATTGAAGTGCGTTAGTGCAGTTTTATTGCAGAATATTGAAGTGCGTTGGTGCCGTTTTATTGCAGAATATTGAAGTGTGTTAGCGCACTTTTACTGCACTATATTGTAGTGTGTCAGTGGAGTATGTCTGTGTGGTGAGTCCTCTAGTTATATTGCACTGATCACCACTTTCCATTGATTAAAGTGCATCCAAATACATATTTTCCAGTTTCTATTAAATTTGGATAGTAACCCCACTAACATGTCTGGGAGGCCAACAAGGAGAGGCAAACATTGCCATGGTACTGTGACGGGGCCAGCAGTGTCTGTGTCCACAGGCAAATGTGGACATGATCCCTCCTCAGGCAGGGCACCATTTCCTTTGTTTAGTGATGTTGCCCATACTATCCAGTCAAAGCATGCAGAGGAGGTGGTGGACTGGCTTAGTAAACCATTCTCATCCTCTTCATCCTCTTTCAACCAAGCTGAGACTAGTGCACAGTCCACCGCAGCTGCCAGAGTGGCTTATTCTGCTTCCTTGTCCACAGCTACTCCTGCCATAGCCCCACATCATGCATGGAGGAGTCAGTGACCTTCATCCTCCATGTGATATTCATGTGGAACAAGCATAGCATACTCTGATGGTGCAGTAAAAAGAAACAGCTTTATTGTGTAAACAGGAAAAAAATGTACTCACATTTGACTGGTAAAATTAAGCCTCTTGTTTTTAATCATGGACTACCAGCGCTCCCAAACCACAAAGATGGCTGCCGCGTCTCCAGACAGGCTCCTGCGTCGCGGCCAAGGACGCATGCTGAGCAGCTACTCTGATATCTACTCATCTGGTTGATTTGATTCTGGTTGGCTATCTGCATCTTGGAAGGCTTGTTGGACCTCTGTGACGGGGGTCACTTACATCTGGTAAGGAGCAGTGTGTGAGGGTGTCGGTGGCGGTCTCTTCACTTTTCTGCTTTTCGGATGAGGGCCTATCCTCTTTGCTTCTCATACAGCATAAAAGTTTATACTATCTACTACACCATGAGAGTTTCTTTGCCTTACATGTGTATTACACAGAGGAAGGAATAGCCCTGACACACTCAAAGAACGCAGATGGTAAAAAGGAGAATGGTTAATGGGCAAGGGAAAAAAGGGGAGCAAACCTCCCCAACTGAGCATAGATCTATAAATAAATGAAAAAATATATACAGTATGATAAGTGAAAACCCATATACACACTAAACTATATTTGACAATATCTGCCGCTGCTAAACTGGTTGCCACAGTCAGGCGGCCCCAAACCTCCCATATTACCTAAAAACATCCCAAAAGTAGACTACATGGGAAGATAGCAAATAATGACCTAATAAAGGTGACAGGCATAGAGCTGTGCGCTAACCACCAATAACCCCAACATACGGAACTGCCCGTCCCCAGGGGAAAAACAAAAAGGGTAGAGTGGCCGCACAACAAGCCAGGGTCCACAGTATTTGGCAGGCAACAATACCTCCTGGGGTGGACATAGGTGAGTGTCCGCCTGTACTGGGGCAATAAGATATTATCAAATATAGTTTAGTGTGTATATGGGTTTTCACTTATCATATATATATATTCATTTATTTATAGATCTATGCTCAGTTTGGGAGGTTTGCTCCCCATTTTTCCTTTGTCCATTATCCATTCTCCTTTTTGACCATCTGCGTTCTTTGAGTGTGGTCCAATGTCCACCAGACAGGGCATACAGTTCTGGCACTGCAGCCTGCCAGGCCTTTTGGGGGTCCTGCTGGCACTGAATGACACATCCGTCCTAGTGTATTTACTTTGGTGAGCATCTTTTGTATACAGTTATATAGAAATTTGGCTAAACATATTGTAAAAAGTTTGATGTTTATGTGACACTAATAAATTACATTGTTTGTAATGAATTATTAGAATGAGTACACATGGAGTTACCCTGAAGAAGCAGTTATTTGTCTGTGAAACGTTGGACTGTTCTATGTATCAAATTCTCACTCAAGTATCATGAAGCTATGTACTGTATGTCATGCGCCTTGAATGATTTTACATTCTTTTAAATTTTTGTATTAATAAAATGTAAAACCTTTGCTCGCCTCATTATCAGCAACATCCTTTAGAGTCCCTTTCCTTTATCTAACGGAGAGTTACCTCTCCTAGTATATGGTTATACAGTCTATATTTGGGATGTGATGTTTGCTTGCTGGTTTGGAACTGGTTTTAGTGTTGTGCTTTTTCATTGATACATGTTTCCCATGGCAGTACCCAGACCCCCCTAATCATTGCACGCACAAAAACTTGCATATAAGCCTTACAAATGGGCATGTTTGACTTTTCCAGTTAGGGTCCCATAGACTTCAATGGGGTTTATTGTTCAGCTCCTAATTTTTGCATTATTTGAAAGTTCTGACGTGAACCAAACAGGGGGTCATCCATCTCTAGGTGAGAGTGGGCAGCCCTGTCTTGTTCCATTGGTGATGTGAAATAGATTAGATAGTAGTCCTGAGGTGTGTACCTGCGCAGATGGACAAGAATACAGTGCTAGTATGAAGGAAAAGATTGGACACTGGAAGCCAAACCACTGAAGACTGTGAGCCATGTATCCCCAATTAACCCAGTCAAACAACTTCTCTGCATCTACAGAAAGCAGCACAGAAGCTGTTTGAATGTGTTCACCATAATCAATGATGTTCAATATACGCCGGGTGGCATCTGAGGCCTGTCTCCCCTTAGTGAAGCCTGTTTGATCATGTCTAATGAGATAATGCATAGGAGTAATACTGTGATTTGCCAGTACTTTTGCATATATCTTTATATCTGTGTTTAAGAGGGAGGTCTGACGTTAGAAGGTGTAGAGGGGTGCTTTCCCGGATTTGAGATTATAACAATGTGCACTCTCAGCATAACTGACTGGAAAGAAGCTTGCGATTGAGCTGCATTGAGTAGGGTAAGGAGAAATGGGGCCAATAGAGAGTTAAAGGTTTTGTAGTACTCGTTTGTGAACCCATTGGGCCTTGGGGATTTCTTTGACGGGAAGGATTTTCCACTCTCAATTTCAGGAATAGTGAAGGGAGCATTAAGTTGTTTGATATGTGCCTGTTATAATGCAGGTAGGCTTATAAACCAAAAAGGAATTGAGCAATGTTGGAGTCCAAGGGTTTGGAAGGATTATTCTTAAGGTTATACAAGGAGCTGTTGTAGTCTGAAAAGCATCCGCAATGTGTTGGGGATTTAACCATTTTTGGTTGGTAGAGGGGTCAAAGATATAGGGAATATTAGCTTTAATGCGCTGGGCCTTAAATCTGACAAGGTAACAAAACCAAAGCTTCAGGTTCATTAGGAGAGCCATGCAGGTAGGTTAAAAAATGTTCTATAAGAACCAGGAGCAGAAAATCTGCAATGCTTCCTGTGGGTTAGAAAAGTGCGCAGTTGTAAATAAAAAAGGACAAAACATGGTGGTACTCGGAGAGCCAAGAGACCATATTGTAGTATTGCTTAGGGATCAGAGTTTTTTTTCTTGTGAGAGTGTTTGTGAAAGACTACTTGCCAGTCTTCTGACACTGGGGATGGAGAGAGCCAGGCTGCAGCAGGTGATGGGTGTTCTTGTAGTATGCTCCATGAATGGAGGAGCCTTAGGCCATCTTCCATATTTGTAATGGAGGAGGTAGTTCTGTCACGCATAACAACCAAAGTGGCTGGATATCTCCATTGATAAGTGATAGAGTGGTTCCTCAATGCTTTAGTAATGGTGTTGAGATTTTTCCTTTTCCTCAAAGTGTGTGCAGAGAGATCTGGTAGCACTTGAAAGTTCAAGGCCTGCTCAGGAAGCTGATCATTTTCTGCTGAAAGCTGCAAGCAGCCTTTCTTTCACCTGAAAAAGCTGCATCTGCAGGTGAATGCCCAACGGTACGTTGGAGGGGAGAAATGACAGTTTAGGATCCCCGTGGATTCTATCAATAGTGAGGTCTGCAGACATGAGCAATGGTAGCACATTTTTCAGTAGTTTGTAGATATACAGTAGTGCCGTAATTGAGATGAGGATACAGTCTCTGGGATGCCATGGATCTTAAGATTATTGCGCCTACATCTGTCCTCAAAGTTGGCCATTTTATCTGTAATCCAAGAAATATCCTACTTACGTGCATCACGCACGCCTGTCAGAGTATTAAACAATTGTGCAAACTCTCCGATCTTATCTTCTACATATCCTATGCAGTCTTCCAAGTCCTGAATTTCTGCAGTTAGTTTGTGCACATAGGAGAAAAGGTCTGCCTGCTAGGAGGCTCTGAGGGACAATAAAATGTCCTTCAAGGTGGTATCAGGGACAAGCAAATCTTAGGTAGGGAGTGCAGCAATAGGATCTTGTACAGTGGATTCAGCAAGCAGAGGGGTGTTAAAGGTGCTTACCTCAATGTAGAGAGCAGCAGCATCATTGTAAGTACAGGAGACCCTACAAGGCCGGGGTTTGGCAGGGCTCCTGGTTGAGGGCGTTGATGTGCCTAAGTCCCCCAGGCTTCCTGGACTGAGAAAGAGAGCAGCAAGTACTAAACTTAATGGACAGAATACAGAGTTAAAAAAGGAAATAAACAAGCTGAAAGAGACATCATTCTTTTTAATGAGAAAAAATATCATCTATATATCTCCACTAGGGATAAATAAATCCACACAGGATCTTTTCCTTGAGTATTAATCTGATCCTGTCAAAAATCTTTTAACCAGTTCCCACCCGCCATATGCAGAATGATGGCCTTGAAGTGGTTCTGATTTCCTGATTGGGCGTCATATGATGTCCTGCAGGATAACAAGGCGGTGTGTGCCCACAGGGGCATGCATCGTGGCATTCAGTGGTGTGATGTGTCTGTACGACACACCATATCTCTGATTGTGGTAAAGAGCCTCTATCAGAGGCTCTTTACCACATGGTCAGCTGTGACCCATTACAGCTGATTACAGTGTAAATCGGAAGAGCAGTATATCGGCTTTTCCTCTGCTCCTGTCTGCAGACGCAAGTAGAGGAGAGCCGATCAGCGGCTCTCCTGACAGAGATGGTCTGCACTGAGTGTTTATCAGTACAGCCCCCTGAGGATTTCCATCCAGGACCATCAGGGATGCCACCCAGGACCACCAGGGATGCCCACCCAGGATCACCAGGGGTGCCCACCCAAGACCACCAGGGAAGCCCACCCAGGATCACCAGGGAAGCCCACCCAGGACTACCAGGTATGGCAATAATTATGCAATAGGGATGACACTCAGTGCCAGTGCAGCCTATCAGTGCCACCCATCAGTGCCACTTATCAGTGCCCATCAGTGCCACCTATCAGTGTTTAGTGCTGCCTATGAAGGCCCATCATTGACGCTTATCAGTGCCCATCAGTGCTGCATGCCAGTGCCACCTATCAGTGCCCATCAGTGCTGCTTATCAGTGCCACCTATCAGTACCAATCAGTGCTGCATATAAGTGCCTCATCATCAGTACTGCCTCATCAGTGCCCATCATTGCAGCCTCATCAGTGCCCATCAGTGAAGGAAAAAAACCTACTTATTAACAAAGTTTTGTAACAGAAACAAAGAAAACTTTTTTTCAAAAAGTTTGGTCTTTTTTATTTGTGGCACAAAAAATAAAAACCCCAGTGGTGATCAAATACCACAAAAAGAAAGCTGGTTTGGGTACAGTGTAACAATTGTTATTCAAAATGCGACAATGCTGAAAGCTGAAAATTGGTCTGGGCAGGAAGGGGGGAAGTGATAAAACCAGAGCTTAGAACCAAATCTAATTTAAGTCTATGAGGGAAAATATTGCAGTTGACTTATGATTACAATCCACAAGTTGTTCTTTGTTAACTATAGAAAAGCCTGTACACTCTTTATCTGGGTTCACAAGCACCCCAGGTTAAATTATGCCCTTCTGACATTACTAAACTGAAGGGGGATAGGCCTACCAAACATCTACAAATATTATTAAGCATGCCAATTGACAAGAATTGCTGATTGGAACTTACATGCAGAGACGAAAGATTGGATACAAATAGAAAACATGGGACTATGTGCCCCACTACATTACGCAACCTGGCTACCGCCAAAGTTCACTGGCAAACTCCTTACTTTCCATCCAATTATGGGTCCAACTCTCCGCTGCTTACACCAGGCCAATACAACTATCAAATTAACCTTTTATCCAGGACCACTTGCATCTATTACATATAAACCAAACTTCTCCCCGGGTCTCTAACACCAATTTCTGCGTGTGGAATGGCCCCACGCACAGGTTTATGCGGAACAGTTTTTCCATAATGGGGTGCCCTATGAAGCCTTACAAGCAAAAACACTTAATTCCCACTTTCCTTTCTGGACTTATGTCCAACTGAGATACTTTTTCACCTACCCCAGAACATCTACGGACTGGCCCTGTAAACATACCTCATTTGAGGAGTACTGCACAAGATATTACTCCCAACACCATACAGTGTACTTCATGTATGATCTCCTTCACTCCAAGTGCAAAGCTAAACTCAGTAGATCCTGCTTAAAATGGTAAAAAAAAACCTGTAACTCTCTTTCTCAGAAAAAGAATGGGAGAACACATGCTTTGCAATATTCACAAGGGCTCAATAAATGTAGCCATGCAGGAAAATGGATATTAAATACTTACACACTGGTACCACACACCTAACCAACTGAGTAAAATCTCTCCCAAATATTCACCTCTTTGCTGGACATGTGGATCGGAGAAAGGTTCCTTACTACACTTCTGGTGGTCTTGCAGGCTAATACAACCATTTTGGAAAGAAGTACATGAGTGAATCTACAAAATTACCACGCATACGCTTAACTGCACCCCAGCACGATATCTGTTACACCATTCTTCACTTCCACATCTCATGTATCACAAATTTTTAGCCCTCCATCTAGTAAATGCTGTTAAAAAGTGTATCCCAACAAAATGCATCTCAAGCACGCCACCCACCTTTCTGGCTGGGTTAGATGCGTTAAAAAAACAGCTAAAATGGAGGAATTGATAAACATAGCGAGAGATACCCCTTCCAAATTTATCCAAACTTGGGCATGCTGGATTCACTACATGGGCCTGTTTTAAGTTAGCTCATCCTTAAGTGAGTTACACTATCATAAAAGTCCCTCTCGTTGATACAATGGGATCACTAAAATGAAAACTGGGCACAACACATATGTTGAGGGAGACCAGGATGTAGCAAACCATTTAAACAATTACTTCTGTTCAGTCTTCTCAGAAACAGAGTATACACAACACGGGTCAAAAGTAAAATCACTAGGGTAACATAGTTGCTCTCCCTGAAAATACTATCACATTGAGTGAATTCCTACTCGATTGAATTTTGTCCGGGTACATCACTTAGGTCGTACGGGTTCAAACCTATTTAAACCTTCCCCATAGAGAGCGATACAAATAGTTAAGGAGGTAAAATCGACAAAAAAATTGCGTAGATTGGGTCGGTCTTTCCACCCACCGCACGAACTCTACGTAAAACAACCCTATGTGAAAAATTGTCGTAAATGATCTACCTCCCGATTTTTAAACACTATGTACTCTACACCTTCAC
>BLSH010169121.1:20278-34563 GCA_018402905.1 Glandirana rugosa | reverse complement strand
GGTCAATTTAAGCAATCTGTTGGCTAAAATTTTTGCAAAAATGTTTAAGTCGACATTAAGAAGGGATATGGGTCTGAAGTTTTGGGGGATAGAGGGATCTTTTCCTGGTTTGAGCAAGGTCACTATAACCGCTTGTTGCATCTCTTTGGGGAAAGTTCCAGTAGTGGCTGCTAAGTTGTAGATCTCTGCTAGGTGTGGGGCTAGGAGTGCAGCGTACCCTTTATAATATTCGGCTGAGAAGCCGTTGATGCCTGGGGATTTATGCATGGGTAGAGATTTTATTACCTCTTTAACTTTCTCGGTGGATATCGGGGCGTTTAGACTTTGAAGATTCTCTTCGGTAACTGAGGGGAGCTTAATTTCTTGGAGAAATTGAGTAATATCCTGATCTGTTGGTTGATGAGTGGAGTGGTCACCTTTTAAATTGTAGAGAGATTTGTAGTAATCTTTAAAAACTTTAGCAATATCCTTAGGGTTTCTATATATGATACCTGACTGATGATGCCTAATATGTATAAGGTTAGATTGGGCTTTGGCGATTTTTAAGTTGTGATGCCAGGAGTTTACCGGTCTTATTGTTTTGTGAATACCACGAGACCTTGAGTCTTTTAAAGTAGATATCGTAGTCCGATCTAAACTCTAGCCTCAGTTCCTCTCTAAGCTTATTTAATTATTTCAGTATGGAGTTACCTTTTTTGTGTTTTTCCTCTAGGGCCGCTATCTTATTATGTAGTTGAGAGATGTGACATGATTTGAGCTTTTTTACTCTAGAGGCCAATTGTATCAGCTGGCCTCTGGCAAAGGCCTTATGGGCACACCAGACCGTCGTAGGGGAACACTGTGGGTTGGAGTTGAAGTTAAAGTATTCTTTTAACTTTTCTCCTATCTCATCCCTATACTGAGGATGGGAGAGGAGATAAGTATTATTGCGCCATAAACCCCTGTGGGAGAATTTTGCTCTGTCGGTTAGATCCATGACCACAGGGGCATGGTCGGACCATGTGATGTTATGGATTTCCCACCTTCCCTATATCTTGGAGTACATATTTGTCGGTTAGAAAAAAATCTATTCTAGAATAGCTTCTATGGACCATCAAAAAATAGGAATAGTCCTTTTCAGTGAAGTGGAGACACCTCCAGGGGTCGTAGAGGTTCTCCCTATGACAGAGGGGGCCCAACGTCTGTCCTGGTCTCCGCTTCGCTGAGGAGGAATCTAGGTCATTATTTAACATCATATTAAAATCCCTGCAGCTAATCAACTTTCCCTTCTGGATTTTTCTAATCTTTTTAAGCAGCCTTGCATAAAAGGACAAGGGCCTCTTGTTAGGGGCATAAAGGTTCACCAATGTGTATTGAACATTGTTGATTTCAGCTATTAACACAATATATCGACCCTGATCGTCTGCAAGGGAGCTGAGCAGATTGAAAGCAACAGTATTCCTAACTGCAATCATAACACCATTACTTTTAAAAGAGTTATTGGCAGTGAATATAAACAGGTACTTCGGGTGTGAGCATTTTGGTGCCTTAGACTTAGCAAAATGAGTCTCTTGGACACATAAAACCTCACAGTCGTGCAATAACGCTGTTTTCCAGAGTGTCCTTCGCTTGAAGAGACTGTTTAGCCCTTCACATTAAATGTCATAAACTTAAGGGACATTTAGGTGGAGGTTAGCGCTGAGTTGCCATCTGTTGGAAAAAGATAGTAGTTGATCATCATCAACAAAGATATGAGACCTGTAGTGTGAAGACATGGAGCTTTATATCTCAATATAGAACCATAAGTTCAAACCCAAGTAGTCAACTATAGAACCAAACATACATTAACTTGTATAGGGATTCACAGTCACTGACCGATGGTCTGTGCAAATCGGGAAGGGTTAGAGAGAGCTACTAAACTCGCCTTTCTGTTAGGGGGTCAACTTCTCAAAATAACTTTCCTTAAGGTCCCCAAACGGGAGTAGCCACATATAGGGGATGCGGGCTAGTGTCAGCTATAGTAGAGAAAAGGAGGTCTTTTTAGCCAGACAACGAGTAATTGGGCCCAGTGGCTTATTATGACTAGTGCCAATTCCCTCTTGGAGGGAGTAATAGTATCCAAGGCCAGATGGGAGCACACAAAGGGTGCTTTGCTGTGGTTAAGCTCTTCTTAGCTTAGCCATTTTTTTTGGTATGGCGTTGGTTGGCTTTTTTAGGGTAAGGACCCGGAGCATTGGTGCTTGTGGAGTCCGGCAGCAGACCCCACTGACGGAGTAGTTCTAGGCCTTTATCCTGTGAAGTGATTGTATAGGAAGTATTATTCATCTCCAGCGTGAGTTTGGCGGGGAACCCCCACTTATACAAAATCTTATGATTTCTGAGAATCTTTGTGATAGGGACCAGGTTGCTTCTAGCCATCATAGTGATTTGGGAAAGGTCGGCGTATAGCGATATTCCTGCGTAGGGATCCGGGAGAGCTGCGTGTTGCCTAGAGTATCGCATCAATTGCTCTTTGATGTGGTATAAATGGATGCGAGCGATCACGTCTCGGGGGACCTTCTCTGGCAAGTGGTGCGGCTTTGGTAGCCTATGAGCTCTGTCAATAATTATATCTGTAGGATTCAATGTAGGTAAAGTGGTTGTCATTAGTTGCTGCAGGAATTTAATTAACTCGGCAGGTTTAACTGACTCCGGAATGTCCCTAAATTTTACGTTGTTCCTGCGCGAGCGATCTTCTAGTTCTGCAACCTTTACTCTGAGCGACTTCAATTCGTCTTCCAGTGCGCAATGGGCATCAACTAGTTCATTGTGAGCAATAGAAAGATTGCTCATTTTGTTCTCCACAAAACCAACTCTGTCGCCTAAATCATCTATCTCCTTTCTAGCAGATCTCATGAAGGTTGCCATGTCATGTTGAATTGCTCCCATAAGCGTTAAAAGCATTTCTTTCATAGTATCGTCTGTGATCGTCTGGCCTGCGGTTGGGAAGCTGTTGGCTGTAGGCCACTGTTTCTTCCATCTCCTCTCCCTCCCCTTCCCCTTCCCCTTCCCCAGGGGTGCCTCTTTGTCCTCCAGTCTCCTTTTCTGTTTCAGTGGGTTGGAAGAAGGGGAGGCCAGGAGTGGTGTGTGTAACCCCAAGGACTCACCCTGTATGCCGTTCTAACCATCGTTCGTAGGAACGAACGTATACGGGGGACGCCGTATGTCTCGTGCCGGGGCCATCTTTCTTCCGGCTGTCCGCGGCTGAAGTGAAGAAGTCGGCTATCTTACTCGGCGCGTCTCTCCCTCTCTTGCCAGCTGCTTGAGCCATGTCCCCCTTGGCCTCGTATGTCGTTCTAGCTGTAGGGGAGCTGTGCTGAGTCGCTGTGTGCTGCTGTAAGGGACCCCTTGTGTCAGAGCTCCGGTCTTAGGTTTCCATCTGCTCCGGCTGCTGGCTCCGCCCCTGAGATTATCGTTCTAAAACCGTCTACTACTGTATTAGGGAGAGGTTCCTGTTAGTGCTCTGAGGGAGAGATTATCGTTCATAAACCGTCTACTACAACATTAGGGAGTGGTTCCTGTTGGTGCTCTGAGGGAGAGATTATCGTTCTAAAACCATCTACTACTGCATTAGGGAGAGGTTCCTGTTGGTGCTCTGAGAGAGAGTTTATTGTTGTGAAACCATCTACTACTGCATTAGGGAGAGGTTCCTGTTGGTGCTCTGAGGGAGAGTTTATCGTTCTAAATCCATCTACTATTGCATTAGGGAGAGGTTCCTGTTGGTGCTCTGAGGGAGAGTTTATCATTCTAAAACCATCTACTACTGCATTAGTGACAGGTTCCAGTTGGTGCTCTAAAGGAGACATTATCGTTCTAAAACCGCCTACTACTGCATTAGTGAGAGGTTCCTGTTGGTGCTCTGTGGGAGAGTTTATCGTTCTAAAATCGTCTACTACTGCTTTAGAGAGAGGTTCCTGTTGGTGCTCTGAGGGAGAGATTATCGTTCATAAACCGTCTACTACTGCATTAGGAAGTGGTTCCTGTTGGTGCTCTGAGGGAGATATTATCGTTCTAAAACCATCTACTACTGCATTAGGGAGAGGTTCCTGTTGGTGCTCTGAGGGAGAGTTTATTGTTGTGAAACCATACACTACTGCATTAGGGAGAGGTTTCTGTTGGTGCTCTGAGGGAGAGATTATCATTCTAAAACCATCTACTACTGCATTAGGGACAGGTTCCTGTTGGTGCTCTGAGGGAGAGATTATCATTCTAAAACCATTTACTACTGCATCAGGGACAGGTTCCTGTTGGTGCTCTGAGGGTGAGATTATCATTCTAAAACCATCTACTACTGCATTAGGGACAGGTTCCTGTTGGTGCTCTGAGGGAGAGATTATCGTTCTAAAACCCTCTACTACTGCATTAGTAAGAGGTTCCTGTTGGTGCTCTGAGGGAGAGTTTATCGTTCTAAAACATTCTACTACTGCATTGGGGAGAGGTTCCTGTTGGTGCTAGGAGGGAGAGATTATCATTCTAAAACCATCTACTACTGCATTAGTGAGAGGTTCCTGTTGGTGCTCTGAGGGAGAGTTTATCATTCTAAAACCATCTACTACTGTATTAGGGAGAGGTTCCTGTTGGTGCTCTGTGGGAGAGTTTATCGTTCTAAAACCGTCTACTACTGCATTAGAGAGAGGTTCCTGTTGGTGCTCTGAGGGAGAGTACATTGTTCTAAAACTGTATACTACTGCATTAGGGAGAGGTTTCTGTTGGAGCTCTGAGGGAGAGATTATCATTCTAAAACCATCTATTACTGCATTAGGGACAGGTTCCTGTTGGTGCTCTGAGGGAGAGATTATCATTCTAAAGCCATCTACTACTACATCAGGGAGATCTTCATGTTGGTGCTCTGAGGGAGTGTTTATCGTTCTAAAACCATCTACTACTGCATTAAAGACAGGTTCCTGTTGTTGCTCTGAGGGAGAGATTATCATTTTAAAACCTTCTACTACTGCATTAGGGACAGGTTCCTGTTGGTGCTCTGAGGGAGAGACTATCATTCTAAAACCATCTACTACTGCATTAGGAACAGGTTCCTGTTGGTCCTCTGAAGGAGAGATTATCATTCTAAAACCATCTACTACTGCATTAGGGACAGGTTCCTGTTGCTGCTCTAATGGAGAGTTTATCATTCTAAAACCTTCTACTACTGCATTAGGGAGAGGTTCCTGTCGGTACTCTGAGGAAGAGATTATCATTCTATAACCATCTACTACTCTATTAGGGACAAGCTCCTGTTGGTGCTCCGAGGGAGAGATTATCATTCTAAAACCATCAACTACTGCATTAGGGACAGGTTCCTGTTGGTGCTCTGAGGGAGAGATTATCATTCTAAAACCATTTACTACTGCATCATTGGCATGTTCCTGTTGGTGCTCTGAGGGAGAGATTATCATTCTAAAACCATCTACTACTGCATTAGGGACAGGTTCCCGTTGGTTCTCTGAGGGAGCGATTATCATTCTAAAACCATCTACTACTGCATTAGGGACAGGTTCCTGTTGGTGCTCTGAGGGAGAGATTATAATTCTAAAACCATCTACTACTGCATTAGGGACAGGTTCCTGTTGGTCCTCTGAGGGAGAGATTATCATTCTAAAACCATCAACTACTGCATTAGGGACAGGTTTCTGTCGGTGCTCTGAGGGAGAGATTATCATTCTAAAACCATCTACTACTGCATCAGGGACAGGTTCCTGTTGGTGCTCTGAGGGTGAGATTATCATTCTAAAACCATCTACTACTGCATTAGTGACAGGTTTCGGTTGGTGCCCTGAGGGAGAGATTATCATTCTAAAACCTATAACTACTGCATTAGGGAGAGGTTCCTGTTGGTGCTCTGAGGGAGAGTTTATCGGTCTAAAACCGTCTACTACTGCATTAGTGAGAGGTTCCTGTTGGTGCTCTGAGGGAGAGTTTATCGTTCTAAAACCATCTACTACTGCATTAGGGAGAGGTTCCTGTTGGAGCTCTGAGTAAGAGTTTATCATTCTAAAACCATCTACTACTGCATTAGGGACAGGTTCCTGTTGGTGCTCTGAGGGAGAGATTATCGTTCTAAAACCGTCTACTACTGCATTAGTGAGAGGTTCCTGTTGGTGCTCTGAGGGAGAGATTATCGTTCTAAAACCGCCTACTACTGCATTAGTGAGAGGTTCCTGTTGGTGCTCTGTGGGAGTGTTTATCGTTCTAAAATCGTCTACTACTGCATTAGAGAGAGGTTCCTGTTTGTGCTCTGAGGGAGAGTATATTGTTCTAAAACTGTATACTACTGCATTAGGGAGAGGTTCCTGTTGGTGCTCTGAGGGAGAGATTATCGTTCATAAACCGTCTACTACTGCATTAGGAAGTGGTTCCTGTTGGTGCTCTGAGGGAGAGATTATCGTTCTAAAACCATCTACTACTGCATTAGGGAGAGGTTCCTGTTGGTGCTCTGAGGGAGAGATTATCATTCTAAAACCATCTACTACTGCATTAGGGGCAGGTTCCTATTGGTGCTCTGAGGGAGAGATTATCATTCTAAAACCATCTACTGCATTAGGGACAGGTTCCTGTTGGTGCTCTGAGGGAGAGATTATCATTCTAAAACCATCTATTACTGCATTAGGGACAGGTTCCTGTTGGTGCTCTGAGGGAGAGATTATCATTCTAAAGCCATCTACTACTACATCAGGGAGAGGTTCATGTTGGTGCTATGAGGGAGTGTTTATCGTTCTAAAACCATCTACTACTGCATTAGGGAGAGTTTCCTGTTGGTGCTCTTAAGGAGAGTTTATAGTTCTAAAATCATATACTACTACTTTAGGGAGAGGTTCCTGTTGGTGCTCTGAGGGAGAGTTTATCGTTCTAAGAACGTCTACTACTGCATTATCTAGAGGTTCCTGTTTGTGCTCTGAGGGAGAATTTATTGTTCTAAAACCGTCTACTACTGCATTAGGGAGAGGTTCCTGTTGGTGCTCTGAGGGAGAGATTATCGTTCTAAAACCGTCTACTACTGCATTAGGGAGAGGTTCCTGTTGGTGCTCTGAGGGAGAGTTTATCGTTCAAAAACATCTACTACTGCATTAGGGAGAGGTTCCTGTTGGTGCTCTCAGGGAGAGGTTATCGTTCAAAAACCGTCTACTACCACATTAGATAGAGGTTCCTGTTGGTGCTCTGAGGGAGATATTATCATTCTAAAACAGTCTACTACTGCATTAGGGAGAGGTTCCTGATGGTGCTCTGAGGGAGTGTTTATCATTCTAAAACGATCTACTACTGCATTATGAAGAGGTTCCTGTTGGTGCTCTAATGGAGAGTTTATCATTCTAAAACCGTCTACTACTGCATTAGGGAGAGGTTCCTGTCGGTACTCTGAGGAAGAGTTTATCATTCTATAACCATCTACTACTGCATAAGGGACAGGCTGATGTTGGTGCTCCGAGGGAGAGATTATCATTCTAAAACCATCAACTACTGCATTAGGGACAGCTTCCTGTTGGTGCTCTGAGGGAGAGATTATCATTCTAAAACCATCTACTACTGCATCAGGGACAGGTTCCTGTTGGTGCTCTGAGGGAGAGATTATCATTCTAAAACCATCAACTACTGCATTAGGGACAGGTTCCTGTCGGTGCTCTGAGGGAGAGATTATCATTCTAAAACCATCTACTACTGCAGTAGGGACAGGTTCCTGTTGGTGCTCTGAGGGAGAGATTATCATTCTAAAACCTTCTACTACTGCATTAGTGAGAGGTTCCTGTTGGTGCTCTGAGGGAGAGCTTATCGTTCTAAAACAATCTACTACTGCATTAGGGAGAGGCTCCTGTTGGTGCTCTGAGGGATAGTTTATCGTTCTAAAACCGTCTACTACATTAGGGAGAGGTTCCTGTTGGTGCTCTGAGGGAGAGTTTATCATTCTAAAACCGTCTACTACTGCATTATGGAGAGGTTCCTGTTTGTGCTCTGAGGAGAGATTATCGTTCTAAAACTGTCTACTACTGCATTAGAGAAGGATTTTTGTTGGTGCTCTGAGGGAGTGTTTATCGTTCTAAAACCATCTACTACTGCATTAGTGAGAGGTTCCTGTTGGTGCTCTGAGGGAGAGATTATCATTCTAAAACAATCTACTGCATTAGGGACAGGTTCCTATTGGTGCTCTGAGGGAGAGTTTATCATTCTAAAACTGTCTACTACTGCATTAGGGAGAGGTTCCTGTTGGTTCTCTGAGGGAGAGATTATCATTCTAAAACCATCTACTACTGCATTAGGGACAGGTTCCTGTTGGTGCTCTTAGGGAGAGATTATCAATCTAAAACCATCTACTACTGCATTAGGGACAGGTTCCTGTTGATGCTCTGAGGGAGAGATTATCATTCTAAAACCATCAACTACTGCATTAGGGACAGGATCCTGTTGGTGCTCTTTTAAGGAGAGATTATCATTCTAAAACCTTCTACTACTGCAATAGGGACAGGTTCCTGTTGGTGTTCTGAGGGAGAGATTATTGTTCTAAAACCATCTACTACTGCATTAGGGTGAGTTTCCTGTTGGTGCCCTGAGGGAGAGTTTATCGTTCCAAAAACGTCTACTACTGCATTAGGGAGAGGTTCCTGTTGGTGCTCTGAGGGAGAGATTATCGTTCAAAAACCGTCTACTACTGCATTAGGGTTAGGTTCCTGTTGGTGCTCTGATTGAGAGATTATCATTCTAAAACCATCTACTTCTGCATTAGGGACAGGTTCCTGTTGGTTCTCTGAGGGAGAGATTATCATTCTAAAACCATCTAATACTGCATTAGGGAGAGGTTCCTGTTGGTGCTCTGAGGGAGATATTATCGTTCTAAAACCGTCTACTACTGCATTAGGGAGAGGTTCCTGTTGGTGCTCTGAGGGAGAGTTTATTGTTATATAGCCATCTCCTACTGCATTAGGGAGAGGTTCCTTTTGGTGCTCTGAGGGAGAGTTTATCGTTATAAAACCATCTCCTACTGTATTAGAGAAAGGTTCCTGTTGGTGCTTTGAGGGGAGTTTAACGTTATAAAGCCATCTCCTACTGCATTAGGGAGAGATTGCTGTTGGTGCTATGAGGGAAAGTTTATTGTTTTAAAAAAATATCCTATAGCATTAGGGAGAGGTTCCTGTTGGTGCTCTGAGGGAGAGTTTGTCGTTCTAAAACCATCTACTACTGCATTAGGTAGAGGTTCCTGTTGGTGCTCTGAGGGAGAGTTTATTGTTCTAAAACTGTTTAATACTGCATTAGAGAGAGGTTCCTGTTGGTGCTCTGAGGGAGAGTTTATCGTTCTAAAACCTTCTACTACTGCATTAGGGAGAGGTTCCTGTTGGTGCTCTGAGAAAGAGTATATCGTTCTAAAACCATGTATTACTGCTTTAGGGAGTGGTTCCTGTTGGTGCTCTGAGGGAGAGATTATCGTTCTAAAACCATGTATTACTGGTTTAGGGAGTGGTTCCTGTTGGTGCTCTGAGGGAGAGATTATCGTTCTAAAACTGTCTACTACTGCATTAGGGAGAGGTTCCTGTTGGTGCTCTGAGGGAGAGATTATCGTTCTAAAACCGTCTACTACTGCATTAGGGAGAGGTTCCTGTTGGTGCTCTGAGGGAGAGTTTATCGTTATAAAGCCATCTCTTACTGCATTAGGAAGATGTTCCTGTTGGTGCTCTGAGGGAGAGTTTATCGTTATAAAACCATCTACTACTGCATTACGGAGAGGTTCTTGTTGGGGCTCTGTGGGAGAGTTTACCGTTCTAAAACCATCTTCTACTGTATTAGGGAAATGTTCCTGTTGGTGCTCTGAGGGAGATTTTATTGTTCTAAAACCATCTACTACTGCATTTGGGAGAGATTCCTGTTGGTGCTCTGAGGGAGAGATTATCGTTCTACAATCGTCCGCTACTCCATTAGGGAGAGGTTTCTGTTGGAGCTCTGAGGGAGTGTTCATCGTTCTAAAACCATCTACTACTGCATTTGGGAGAGATTCCTTTTGGTGCTCTGAGGGAGAGATTATCGTGCTACAATCGTCTACTACTCCATTAGGGAGAGGTTCCTGTTGGTGCTCTGAGGGAGAGTTTATCGTTATAAAACCATCTACTACTGCATTTGGGAGAGATTCCTTTGGTGCTCTGAGGGAGAGATTATCGTTCTACAATCGTCCACTACTCCATTAGGGAGAGGTTCCTGTTGGAGCTCTGAGGGAGAGTTTATCGTTATAAATCCATCTCCTACTGCATTAGGGAGAGGTTCCTGTTGGTGCTGTGAAGGAGAGTTTATTGTTATAAAACCAACTCCTACTGCATTAGGGAGAGGTTCCTGTTGGTGCTCTGAGGGAGAGATTATCATTCTAAAACCGTCTACTGCTGCATTAGGGAGAGGTTCCTGTTGGTGCTCTGAGGGAGAGTTTATCATTCTAAAACCGTCTACTGCTGCATTAGGGAGAGGTTCCTGTTGGTTCTCTGAGGGAGAGTTTATCATTCTAAAACCATCTACTACTGCATTTGGGAGAGATTCCTTTTGGTGCTCTGAGGGAGAGATTATCGTGCTACAATCGTCTACTACTCCATTAGGGAGAGGTTCCTGTTGGTGCTCTGAGGGAGAGTTTATCGTTATAAAACCATCTACTACTGCATTTGGGAGAGATTCCTTTTGGTGCTCTGAGGAAGAGATTATCGTTCTACAATCGTCCACTACTCCATTAGGGAGAGGCTCCTGTTGGAGCTCTGAGGGAGAGTTTATCGTTATAAATCCATCTCCTACTGCATTAGGGAGAGGTTCCTGTTGGTGCTGTGAGGGAGATTTTATTCTTATAAAACCAACTCCTACTGCATTAGGGAGAGGTTCCTGTTGGTGCTCTGAGGGAGAGTTTATCATTCTAAAACCGTCTACTGCTGCATTAGGGAGAGGTTCCTGTTGGTGCTCTGAGGGAGAGTTTATCGTTCTAAAACCATCTACTACTGCATTTGGGAGAGATTCCTTTTGGTGCTCTGAGGGAGAGATTATCATTCTACAATCGTCTACTACTCCATTAGGGAGAGGTTCCTGTTGGTGCTCTGAGGGAGAGTTTATCGTTATAAAACCATATACTACTGCATTAGGGAGAAGTTCCTGTTGGTGCTCTGAGAGAGAAATTATCATTCTAAAACCATCTACTACTGCATTGGGGTGAGGTTCAGTGAAATAAGTACCTCAAAATCCAAGAAAGGTCTTGGCCTCCTCCTGTTTCCTCTTCTGCTGCTGCCTCGGCCTCTTCCTCCACCTCTACAGTGCCAGTGTCACCTGCCACCCAGCAAACAGAGCATGTGACAGCAACGCCACCATGTCCGCCACCGTCCCCAAGCATTTCCACGCGGTCCCATGGAAGCTTACATCTCTCCATCTCCCAAACACTGGAAAGAAAGAGGAAGTACCCCCCTACCCACCCTCGATCCCTGACCTTGAATGCCAGCATTTCGAAATTCCTGGCCTTTGAAATGCTGTGATTCTGTCTTGTGGACATGGACAGTTTTAAAAACCTGATGGCGGTGGCTGTCCCACAGTACGTGGTTCCCAGCCGCCACTACTACTACAGGCTAGCCATCCCTTCCCTGCACAAACAAGTCGGGGACAAGATCAAGTGTGCACTGCGCAAAGCCATCTGTGGCAAGATCAACATAACCACTGATATGTGGACCAGTAAGCATGGGCAGGGACGCTACATCTCGCTAACCTCTACCACCTCCTCATCCGCTCAGTGTAACACCTTCACCACCAACTTCAGCACATTCAAGGGGAAATGACAGCAGGCTGTTTTAAAACTGATATGTTTGGTGGGATAAACCCCACACTGAGCAGCAGCTGTGGACAGGCATTGAACAACAGACCGATGAGTGGTTGTTGCCACTGAGCCCCAAGCCCGGCCTGGTGGTGTGCCATAATTGGCGAAATCTCGTAGCAGCTCTGGGCCTAGCTGGTTTGACGCACATCCCTTGCCTGGCGCATGTGCTGAATTTGGTGGTGCAGAAATTTCTAAAAAACTACCCGGATATGTTAGAGCTGCTGCAGAAAGTGTGGGTCGTCTGTGCGCGCTTTTGGCGTTCTCACCCTGCTGCTGCTCGCCTGTCTGCGCTGCAGCGGAACTTCAGCCTTCCCACTCACCGCCTCCTATGCGGCATGCCCACAAGGTGGAACTCCACCTTGCACATACTGGAGAGACTGTGCGAGCAGCAGGCAATAGTGGAGTTTCAGCTGCAGCACGCACGGGTCAGTCACTCTGCGGAACAGCACCACTTCACCACCAACGAGTGGGCCTCCATCCGAGACTTGTGTACCATATTGCGGTGTTTCGAGTACTCCACCAACATGGCCAGTGCCGATGACGCTGTTCTCAGCGTTACTATCCCCACTATGTCTCCTTGAAAAAACACTTCGGACGATGATGGAAGAGGATGTGGCACAGGAGGAAGAGGAGGAGGAAGAGGGGTCTTTTCCATGGTTATCAGGCCAGTCATTCACAAGTGGCTCGGAGGGTGGGTTCCTGCAGCAGCATAGGCCAAGTCAAAAATTTTCAAGCCAAGGGATAGTTCTGGAGGATGAGGAGGACGAGGATGATGGGGAGGAGGAGGAGGAGGAAGAACTGTGTTCACAGCAGGGTGGCACCCAACGCAGCTCGTGGGCATCACTGGAGCGTGGCTGGGGGGATACGGAAGACACAGATGATACACCTCATACAGAGGACAGCTTGTCTTTGCCTCTGGGCAGCCTGGCACACATGAGCGACTACATGCTGCAGTGCCTGCTCAATGACAGCCGAGTTGCCCACATTTTAACTTGTGCTGATTACTGAGTGGCCACCCTGCTGGATCCCAGTTACAAGGACAATGTGCTATCCTTAATTCCCTCACTGGAGCATGATCGGAAGATGCGCGACTTTAAGCGCACACTGGTAGACACGCTGCTGAGGGCATTCCCAAATGACACCGGGGGTTCAGTGGAAGCACAAGGCGAAGGCAGAGGAAGAGGAGGAGGAGGAGGAGGAAGAGGTCGCCAACACAGCTTTGGCACCGCCAGCACCTCAGAAAGCAGGGTTAGCATGGCCGAAATGTGGAAAAGCTTTGTCAGCAGCACGCCACTACAAACAGCACTACCAGCAACGTCTTAGCAGGAGGCAGCATTTCAGCAACATGGTGGAACAGTATGTGTGCACACGCCGACACGTACTGACTGATGGGTCTGCCCCATTCAACTTCCGGGTCTCCAAATTGGGCACATGGCCTGAGCTTGCCCTTTATGCCTTGGAGGTGCTGGCCTGCCCTGCAGCCAATGTATTGTCTGAACGTGTGTTTAGCACGGCAGGGGGCGTTATCACAGACAAGTGCAGCCGCCTGTCCACAGCCAAAGTGGACAAGCTAACCTTTATTAAAATGAACCAGGCATGGATCCCACAAGACTTTTCTGTACCTTGTGTAGAATAGACATTTAGACCAGCCTCACACAGCCATTGGTGTCCTTTTTGTTTTTGAATATGTCTCAATATTTTGGGGGCTACCCCAATTCTAAAAAAACCCAAACAAACAAAAAACAGTGTTGGCTACCTCCTCCTCCTCCTCCACCACCGCCACTTCCAACTACACTTCCACAGTCACGGGCTAGTCAATCTCTAAGCTCCTACTCCACATCCACCTCCTCCTCCCATTTTTATTTTTTATGTGAATTTAAGTTATTTCCCTATGCACATTTGTTTGCAGGGCACCTGTCCTACTCTTACCCCAATTTTGCTTCCTTTTGCAGCCTTATATCCCATTCCATTACTTTTTTACAGCCATTTCTGTGCCCAAAAGTTCAGGTCACCATTGACTTCAATGGGGTTCGGTGTCCGGGGTCAAGTTCGGATCGAGTTCGGTACCGAACCCGAACGTTTTCACGAGGTTCGGCCGAACCCGACGAACTCGAACATTCAGGTGTCTGCTCAACTCTAGTCCTGATTTCTTTAGGTGCAGTCAATTGATCTGTTTACCCTTACTGGATGCTTGCATCCTGAAACTCTGAACTGAAATATATATACTATACTGACTACCCCATATTCTCGGAACTGCATTATATATACTATACGGACTGCATTATATACTCTGAAATGCATTATATATACTATATGGACTGCACTATATACGCTGAACTGCTTTATATACTGTATACTACATGTACTGCATTATATATATAGTCTACACTGACTGCACTGTATATATGTGTATATATATATATATATATATATATATATATATATATATATATATATATTG
>BLSH010169121.1:0-10073 GCA_018402905.1 Glandirana rugosa | reverse complement strand
ATACACACATTTTGCAGAACAGTGATATGGGTACTCCCGGCTTATTTATACTTTTTGGACACAGTTTGAAGATGATTTTAGAACAGTTCTATGGCCTCTAATGTTAATTAATACTTTTCAGACCCATTTTGAAGATGATCTCCATTTTTGCATTTTTTATGTTTTTATTTTTTTAAAAATATTTAAAGTTATTTCCCTGTCCCCATTTCTTTGTAGGTCACTTGTCCCACCCTTACCCACATTTCCTTCCTTTTGCAGACCTCTAGGACCTTCCAGGACTATTTTACAGCACTTTTTGTACCTAAAAGTCCGGGTCTCCATTTATTTCAATGGGGTTCGGGGTCCGGTACAAAGTTCGGGTTCTGTCCGGACCCGAACCCGGACTTTGTCCCGAAGTTCGGCCGAACCAGCAGAACCCGGACTTCTAGAAGTTCACTCAACTCTAATTGCTACCTATCTTTGGTAAAAATAACCCAAATTAGTGTATATTATTTGGTCTTTGTGAAAGGTATAGAGTCTACAAGCTATGGCGGCAATCACTGAAAATTGATCATACCTGATGTACTGACCTCCTATCTCATTGCTTGAGACCTTAACAAGCCAGGAAAGTAGAAATACCCCCCAAATGACCCCTTTTTAGAAAGCAGACAGTCCAAGGTACTTAGTAAGAGGCATGGTGAGTTTTTGAAGATGTATTTTTTTCCCACAATTCTTTGCAAAATGAAGATTTTTATTTTTTATTTTTATTTTTTTCATAAAATTGTCAAAATAACAGGTTATTTCTCACACACAGCATATGCATACCACAAATTACACCACAAAACACATTTTGCTACTCCTCCTAAGTATGTTGATACCCCATGTGTGAGACCTTTACACAGCCTGACCACATAGAGAGGCCCAACATGCAGGGAGCACCATCAGGCGCTCTAGGAGCATAAATTACACATAAAATATCTTGACTACCTATCACACTTTAGAAGGCCCTGGAGCACCAAGACAATAAAAACACCCAAAAAATTACCCCATTTTGGAAAGTAGACAGCCCAACATATATTCTATGAGGCATAATGAGTTTTATGAACATGGCATATTTTTCTACAAGTTTTTGAAAAATGTGGAAAGAAAATGAAAATATGTTTTTCTTTTACAAAGTTGTCCATTTATACAACATGGCTAACACATAGCATGTACATAGCAAAAATTACACCCCAAAATATTTTCTGCTACTTGTTCTGAGTATGGCGATACCACATGTGTGAGGTTTTTCCACAGCCTGGCCACATAAAGAAGCCCAACATGCAGGGAGCACATCAGGCATTAAAGGAACACACATTTTAAATCTAATTGGACTACCTATCACACTTGTGATGGGCATTGTAGTGGCATGGATGTGGATGGATGAGCCAGGGATGGAGCATGGATGTGGATGGGTGAGCCAGGGATGGAACAAGGATATGAAGGAATGAGCCAGGGATGGAGCATGGATGAACATGAATCTGGATGAATGAGCCAGGGATGGATGGTTGAGCCAGGGATGCTGGATGGATGAGCCAGGGATGGATGAATGAGCAAGAGATGGAGCATGGATGAGCCAATTATAAGTGAGCCAGGGATGGATGAGCCATGGGAGGGTGATCCAGTGACTGGGTGAGCCAGGGAGGTGTGAGCCAGGGACTGGGTGAGCCAGGGATGGGTAAACCAGGAACTGAGTGAGCCAGGGACAGGTCAGCCAGGGACTGGGTGAGCCAGGGATGGGTGAGCCAGGGACGGGTGAGCCAGGGTCTGGGTGAGCCCAGGAGTGGGTCTCCAAGGGACGGGTGAGCCAGGGATGGGTGAGCCAGGGACTGGGTGAGCCAGGGACTGGGTGTGCCAGGGATAGGTGAGCCAGGGACGGGTGAGCCAGGGACTGGGTGAACCAAGGACGGGTGAGCAAGGGACAAGAGAGCCAGGGACTGGGTGAGCCATTGACGGATGAGCCTGGGACTGGGTGTGCAAGGGATGGGTGAGCCATGGACTGGGTGAGCCAGGTACTGGTGAGCCAGGGACTGAGAGAGCCATAGACAGGTGAGCCAGGGAATGGGTAAGCCAGGGATGGGTGAGCCATGGATGGATGGGTGAGCCATGGATGGATAGATGAGCCAGGTGTGGGTGAGTCAGGGATGGATGGATGAGCCAGATATGGGTGACCCAGGGATGGATGAATGAATGGATCAGAGAGAGATGGATGGATGAGCCAGGGATGCATGGATGAGCCAGGGATGCATGGATGAACCAGGGATGGATGGATGAGCCAGGGATGCGTGGATGAGCCAGGGATGGATGGATGAGCCAGGGGTTCATGGATGAGCCAGGGATACATGGATGAGTCAGGGATACATGGATGAGCCAAGGATGGATGGATGAGCCCGGTATGGGTGAGCCAGGGATGGATGGATGAGCCAGATATGGGTGACCCAGGAACGGATGAGCCAGGGATGGATGGATGATCCATTGATGCATGGATGAGCCAGGGATGGATGGATGGATGAGCCAGGAATGAGTCAGGGATGTATTAGTGTGCTAGGGGTGGGCACATATCAGCGCTGTGGGCACTTCACATCCAGCCCACAGGGCTGCTGCACCCGCTCCCTCCTCCCCTCCTCTCCTCACACGCTGTGCGATCTGTGTGAGCAGAGGGGAGGAGCTGAACCGGACATGCGCTACGGTTTGTTTACAAGTAATCACTCCGTCCATTGGACGGAGTGATCATGTGGTAAAGGGCCACTGCCATTAGCCCTTTACCCCGATCTGTGACACGCCGGGTCTGGGAGACCTGACGGTCACATACATTGCCAGGTGTGCACCCCAGGGGCGCGTGGGAGCGATATTTCGGGAGGACGTCCATGGATTCCCTCCCAGAATAAGTCGACCATGCTGTGGACGTCTTTCGGTCCACAGTGGTTAAGTGTCAGTGGTGCCTTTACACAGTAACCCTGTAGATCTTCTCTTGACGAAAGCAAAAACTGGCCTGGTCATCAAAAATTTAAATGATATGCACATGTCAGACAGGGGTGGAGAAATTGTTCCTCGGGTGTTGATTGTGTCCATGAAACCTACACCAAAATTTTTCTTCCAGGTGAAATCAAAACCTACAAAGCCAGGCAGCCTAGACAGTCTTCAGAGATTCCAGATCCAGGGCTGATTCATTTTGATAAATGTCAGCCGGTACATAGAGTCTGTGAACAGACACTCTCTTTTATCTGTCACAAAACCTCCGCCACACCGAAAGCATGCTGGATGCAGGATCTATTCTCTTGACCCAGTAACCCAATGGATCATCAACTGGAAAGCTCTCTATGTCTTTTTTTTTCCCTCTAGATAATCTCCCACCATATGATGTAGATGCTGCCCATGGGATGTGGAAGCTGACAGCTCTGGGCACCGATGGAAAAGGGTGGCTGATCTTCACACTGTCATGATGGCTGCCTTGTTGGGGTTGTGCCTCGCCTTCACTTTCCTCCTCTGCTTTATCCAGCACCCAAGTTGCATCAGTGACCTCATCGTCTTCATCTCCTCCATCCTCATTATCACTGGAGACAACTTGGCAATATGCTGTGGCTGGGGAAACAGGACTGCCAATTTGTTGTTTATCAGTGATCTCCCCTCTCTGTAGGTTCATGCTACTACCTTCCTCAACCTCAAAACCAAGATTTGAACCAAGTAATGGCTGTGCATCATGAAGGAGCAAGTGGCTGATGCTGTGTTCAAATTACTCTGCTGAATCATCAATGCCTAATGCTGTTGCTATGGCAGATGAAACTGTGGAGAATGAGGTAGAATAAGCCACTCTGGCAGTGGCAGTGGACTGTGCAATACTGCTTGGGTGATGGAGGATTAGGAGGAAGAGGATGGTTTAGGAAGTGAGTCCACCACCTCCTCTGCATGCTGTGGCTGGAGAGCATGGGTAGCATCACTAAACAGAGGGAATGGTGCCCTGCCTGAGGACGGACAACATCCACATTTGCCTGTGGACACATACGCTGCTGGCCCCCTCACAGTGCCATTGGAACATCTTTCAAAGGAAAGTGGTGTTTGGTGCACTTAAACTTCAGTAATCACTACACGGACACACTCCACTGACACACTACAATATACTGCAGTAAAGGTGCACTAATGCACTGCAATATACTGCAGTAAATGTGCACTAATGCACATCACTATAATGTTCAATCCTGGCTCTGACAGTGCTAAGTGCCCTGATTGGGCAAAGCTTACATTGCTTCAGCCAATCAGGGCTTCCAATGCACTGTGGGGTGGTGTAGTGTATTTTGGGGAGTTTGGTGGGCCGAACAAAAGGTTGAATGCCCCCACAATTTTTATGTTCACAGAATGGGTGAACAGCCAATGTTTCGCCCAATGCTACAGCCTACAAATGTTATAGCTTAGAGGCAGTCATCCAGATGAATACGTCAGCTCTTCTGGTAGATCCAAATGTTTCTCATGTATCAGATACGGAGAATAAAAAATCCCAAAAGATGGGACATATATAGTGTAACAACGTTTATTTAATCAAAAACAATTAAAAATGTGTATGTAAATTAGGTGTCGGGGCGTGGCCTGAAGGGAAGCAAGGTGGACATATCTCCACAGAGCTCCGGTTCTCATCTACCCCAAAACACCCGAGGAGTGTACACCAACACTCCATCTACATCATCAGCTGCATATTATGGTGATAGCTGCCCTCACCCTCCAGCGTTTCCAGCCCCCAGCGCTGCCATACACGGCTCAGACCGGCATCTGCAGGCCCATCTGCAGGGATTAAACACCCCTACAACACCGGGACAGTGGCCATCCCTCCCCCCACAGCCCTTAGCCTGACTAGCGGCCAACCTTCGGAACGGCCACCACACTCGGTCTGGTCGCAACAACTAATTGAGGCCGCGGCTTCAACTGCAGCCTAGTCAGACGTCTACAGCGGCCACCATCTTGCGGCCCAAATGGCTTCAATACCTGAAATCAGTTCCCCATTCACAAGGAAACCCCTACCAACAGCAGCCTCTGGGCTCAGGAGACCGGAACAAGTCAAAAATTTACTGAAATAAAAGAGGGGCTCGGCCGGCTATGGAGCAAGATGGCTGCCTAGGCTCAGAGCTCCGGCCCCTCATCTGGAGAAACACAACCCCAAGCGATGCAGAGATCCACATAGGCCCACTCACAACTACACATGAAGTGGCTGGTACGCAGAGGACGGGAAGGGCATGTCTAACAGGTGGTACACGCCACCTGTTCTTCGCCGCCTGACCGACTACTACAGCCCAGCCACCATGAATGCAGCTCAAGATGGCGACGGCATGGGGAACAATCGGATCACATCCCCTGACTGCCTGGACACCAGAGCACACTCCTCAGCTCCCTCACGAAGCAGTGGTGCACCGAATGGCCCCAAGGATGGCGGGGGGGCGGGAATGGACACTTTACCTGCTCCAGAGACCTCAACTGCCACACACCCCTCAGACAGAGGTAAGAGAACGGCATCCTCCCCAGCTCTCTCACCAAGCAAAGGACTGCAACTCAAGAAGCAGCAATGGGCCAAACCTCACACGGATCCCCCTAACACAGAGCGCACCACAGCCCTAGCAGAGACACCAGCCTCAGATAACCCTGTGTCAGAAGCCTCATTGAAAGCCATGCTTCTAACTCTAAAAAAGGATTTACACAGAGAGCTGCATGTCTCAGTGTCCCAGGTCATGACAGGGTGGACTGCCTGGAGGTTAGAACAGCAGAGATAGCAGAACACATGCAAAGCCATGTTAAGTCTCACAATAAATTACTTGACGTGACTTGAATTACTTCAGAGATCCATAGAATAAATATGAAACTGGCAGACTTAGAAAATCGCTTGAGATGCCAAAATATAAAACTTAGAGGAGTACCTGAATCTGTCAAACCTAATGAGATTACCGCATACCTTCAGAAACTTTTCTCCACCCTATCACCCCGACTGCAGGCCAGCGATCTACTGATTGACCGCGCACATAGGATTGCAAAGCCGACTCACCTGCCCTCTGACGTACCAAGGGATATACTAGCAAAGATGCACTATTACCAAGTGAAAGAACAAATTATGTATGCGGCAAAAGACGCTAGGCCTTTCCCTGCTCCGTACGCCAAAATTCTGCTTTTCAACCACCTATCCAAAGCCACCATGGAAATGCGTAGAGCATTTACACCTGTCACGTCTATACTGCAGGAACGAAAGATTGCCTATAAATGGGGATTCCCGATCAGGTTATCATGTGCCAAGCACACTGATTGTTATTGTTTTTGCTCTAACTTCTCTCTCTAGTTCAGAGTGTTTATCACCCATTGCTTTGCTATTACTTGACCTATTAGTTTATGATTTGAGCCAGATCTAATAAGAAAGGTAGACACCACAACCTAACTATATTGAGACCTAAGAAGTCTCATTATCCTAAATACTTAACACATTACTGGTTTGAGTCCATCTAGGGCTGTGTACTTCTCATAGCAAGGGGTTTGGTTTCATTCCTGGCATCTGCATACACTAGCCAATCATGCCCATACAAATTACATCCCTTAATGCCAAGGGACTTAATTCACCCTTCAAAAGAAACATGATGTGGAAAGAGGCCATAAACCAGAGAGCTGATGTGATTTGTATACAAGAGACACATTTTCCAAAAGACAAACCCCCAAAATGCTTGCATAAGAAATTCCCCCACTGCTTTGTAGCTAATGCTCCAAAGAAAAACAGAGGTGTTATGACAGTGATCAGAGATACTGTCTCCTTTACGCTACTTCACTGCGAGGCAGACTTTGAGGGCAGATACCTAATTCTATCAGCAACTATTGAAAACTATTGAAAGCCTCACCCTAGTTATCTATACGCACCCAAAGCGGCCCAAGGGAAATTTTACCATAAACTGATCTCAAAACTGACCCCTTTCAGAACCAACCCCTTGATAATTTGTGGGGATTTCAATGACATCATTGATACTTCCCTTGACACATCCAATCCATCTAAATGATGACCCTCTGCACTGGCCTCCCTTCTTCAAAAAGTGGCCACGACAAGACATCTGGAAACACGGCACAAAAAACTCCTTTCTCCAGAAATTATCACAGAACTAAAAAATACTAGATTACAACAGCAAATATCTCCATCACAAATTTGACTATTATGTCAAATGCCTCAAACTCCAGTTTTACTCCTCGGCGAATAAGTCAGGAGCCTTTATGGCAAAACAACTAAAAAGACAAGCGGCAAACAAAAAGATACAATTCCTAACTAACTCCCACGGCAAGAATCTGATCAACCCCCTAGACACAGCTAACTAATTTGGATCCTTTTACAATAAACTTTACAACCTCAAAAACTCCAAAACAACTAACCAACCCAAAGAGGATGAAATTGATGCATTCCTTGCGTCTGCGTGTCATAAAGCTGGACTGACTACACTTGACCAATTGTACTCCTCCTCAGGCTTGCTATCATTTTCGCAACTTCAACAGACTTATGGCATTCATAAATCAACATTCTTTCTGTATCTCAGAACCCACTCAATCCTCACCAGCAACAAAATATCAGAGGCTGAAACAACATTACTTGACATACTAAAGTACTACGAAACACCAAAATCTTCTGTCAAGGGCATATCATTGGCATATAATACTCTTATATCACCTTAGACAGTAACACCCGATACCTCCACAAATTTCTGGCGTAAGTTTACAGACAGTTCGCCCCCAAGCAAGCTATGGAATGAAGCTCTCATGCTCCCACGTCGAGCATCCCATTGCATCACCCACTGGGAATCCCTGCTAAAGCTATTTCACAAATGGTACTATACCCCGTCAAGACTGGCTAACACATTCCCATCAACTTCACCATTGTGTTGGAGAGGCTGCGGTGAAATGGGAACCTTATATCACATATGGTGGGAGTGTTGCCGCATCAAACCCTATTGGCAAGAAGTACTATCTTCTCTCTGCAAAAGACCGACCTCAATGTCCTCTCTGGACCTCCTAATAGGTCTGTCAATCCCCACTTGGCCTGGCCATGTTCAGGTCCTCGCCACCCACATCCTGATTGCTGCACAATTAGCACAATTAGCAGTCGCAAAAAAATGGAAATTAGACCAACCTCTTTGGATCTCATCAGCTTGCTAAACTCGTACTGCCAGCGTGAAGCAGCATTTGCTAAGGCCAACCTCACCACCTCAAAATGAATCAAACACTGGGAGCCCTGGATTAAGGACCAGAGAAGTACCCCTCTATAACACAATCTAGATGAGACTACCAGTCCTTCCCTACCTTACACATTTTCAGACTTCACCCCTCAGCAGTTTACCACGATCTACAAACCAACAGCGGAGGCCATTCGTCTCAAATCAGATCCAAAACCGTATGAACTCCACAGCAATTGTCTACCATTGTTTCTTCCTCTTCCAGGCTCATCCCTGGCTGTGAACTTCACAGCCATGAATAGTTACTTATGTTGTATACACCATATGGCGCACTGGGATACACTTGCCCATCTTAATTCATCAAACACAATCCATCTTGACTAGCTACACCACCAAGCAAGACTCTCCTCAGAACACACCCAGGAGCTGCATGACTGATACATACAAGGTGAGCTGCCGTGTCACTCCTCGGCCCTTCAGGTACAGTGTGAGCCAAAGTTGGGGTGCCCAGGCTGAGGAGCAGAATAGCCATTAAAAGCAAACTTTGAAGTCATGTATGGTCTGGCTGTACCCTATTGTGTGCACGGCTAATAGATACTACCATGTATTGTGTTACCAATTGAAATTACATTACATGATATACATTGTAATATACAGCAAACCTGTTTTGCTTTTTTTACTACTTTACTTATTTCTGTAATGTGCAGAAAACGTAATAAAAACCGTTGAAACAAAAATTAGGTGCTAAATAAATAGCACTGACAGAAACAGCTCTCCCAGTCAAGAAAATATTGCACTGTCACTCGCATGCGCTGGGGCCAGCATGCGTTCCACAGACCCAAATATCATTTGAGGGAAGGACCCAGAAGTAATGTCACCTTTTGAGCCTCTATGCATTTTGCCCAGCTGCACACCTCCAGGAAGCAAAGCCGACATCATTTTATTGGAGATTTTTATAACAGGAAACATTCCCAGATTGGAGGATGTCTTCCAGGGTGGGATCAGAAATGTAGCCAACGTTATTTTGCTGAAGATACTATTAGTCTGAGCTGAAAGCTTCTATGGAACACCATACTTGGCACTGTTTCATGGGAGATGTTTTTAATAATAAAACACAAAAAAGCTAAAATCTCTGATTAGAAGATGTCAATAAAGATCAAAAAACATAAAAAAATGTATAACCCCAGGTATTAAGCTGTGTGTGCTGGGAGCACAATATTTGATTTATAGATCAATGCACCCACTTCCTATCACAACGACAGTGTATATCAGGAATGGGCAAACTACTGCCTGCGGGCCGTATACGGCCCAGCGGACCTTTTAATCCGGCCCGCGGAGATGTTATTTATTCATTTATTCACCTCACTTTCTAGAGGACGCAGCCAGAGGCGTCACTAGGGGGATGTGGCCCGCACCAGGGGGACACTCCCTAAAAGGTGACACCACCCCCCCTGGGCTGCTGGCTCTATTACTGCAGTTATTTTCCATGACCGTGACCACGAACACCAGCGCTGTGCGAGCGCGCCTGAACTGTCTTGTGTGCTCCTCCTACTTGTCAATCTCAAGCAGCCGAGCGCCGCCTGTCACTATCTCCACCTGGGCGGCGCGGCTGCACTGTGCACTGTCCTCTAGCTCGGACCTCTCCAGCTGCTGCCCGGAGCCAGGTACACAGTTTCATTGAGCCATCCGTCCTGCCCAGGCCTGGCCTCTTACGGTGGCTGTCGGCCTGTGAGTGATGAAGGTTCCATGGTGACCAGTGATAGCTGAGGGGAGGGGGGGTTTGTCATGGTGGTAATGGCGTTGTCACCCAGGCAGTTACACCTGACCTTAGCCGTGGGGAGGCTGGTCACTGGTGTAGTAGTAAAAGGGATGGGAGCTACTGAG
>BLSH010169075.1:2955-18516 GCA_018402905.1 Glandirana rugosa | reverse complement strand
TTTTATTTAAAGTGACACACACAGTTTCCAGATGTTTGCAGAACAGTAGTTCAGTTAGTCCCGGTTTTATTTAAAGTGACACACACAGTTTCCAGATGTTTGCAGAACAGTGATATGGGTTCTCCCTTCTTATTTATACTTTTTTGACACAGTTTGAAGATGATTTTAGAACAGTTATATGGCTTCTACCGTTAATTAATACTTTTCAGACCCAGTTTGAAGATGGTCCATATCCAACTCCATTTTTGATTTTTTTTATGTTTTTATTTTTTTAAAAATGCTTTTAGTTATTTCCCTGTCCCCATTTCTTTGTAGGGCACTTGTCCCACCCTTACCCCCATTTCCTTCCTTTTGCAGACCTCTAGGGCTTTCCAGGACTTTTTTACAGCCATTTTTGTACCTAAAAGTTCGGGTCCCCATTGATTTCAACGGGGTTCGGGGTCCGGGACAAAGTTCGGGTTCTGTCCGGACCCGAACCCGGACTTTGTCCCGAAGTTCAGCCGAACCAGCAGAACCCGGACTTCCAGAAGTTCGCTCAACTTTAGTAATGAGTGTACAGCTTGTATAACAGTGTAAATTTGCTGCCCCCTCAAAATAACTCAACACAAAGCCATTAATGTCTAAACTACTGGCAACAAAAGTGAATACACCCCTACGTGAAAATGTCCTAATTGGGCCTAATTATCAATTTTCCCTCCCCAGTGTCATGTGACTGGTTAGTGTTAAATTTTGTGTTCTCGCTCTGACTCTCTCATACTGGTCACTGGAAGTTCAACATGGCACCTATAGCAAAGAACTCTCTGAGGATCTGAAAAAAAGATTGTTGCTCTACATAAAGATGACCTAGGCTATAAGAAGATTGCCAAGACCCTGAAACTGAGCTGCAGCACAGTGGCCAAACCATACAGTGGTTTAACAGGACAGGTTCCACTCAGAACAGGCCTCACCATGGTCGACCAAAGAAGTTGAGTGCATGTGCTCAGCATCATATCCAGAGGTTGTCTTTGGGAAATAGACATATGAGTGCTGCCAGCATTGCTACAGAGGTTGAAGGGGTGGGAGGTCAGCCTGTCAGTGCTCAGACCATACACCGTACACTGCATCAAATTGGTCCACATGGCTGTCATCACAGTAGGAAGCCTCTTCTAAAGATGATGCACAAGAAAGCTGGCAAACAGTTTGCTGTGAAGAAAAGCAGACTAAGGACATGGATTACTGGAACCAGGTCCTGTGGTCTGATGAGACCAAGATAAACTTATTTGGTTCAGATGGTGTCAAGCGTGTGTGACGGCAACTAGGTGAGAAGTACAAAGAAAAGTGTGTCTTGCCTATAGTCAAGCAAAACTTGGATATTTGTATACTGTATATAGTATCTCACAAAAGTTTTTGTAAATATTTTATTATATCTTTTCATGTGACAACACTGAAGAAATGAAACTTTGCTACAATGTAAAGTAGTGAGTGTGCAGCTTGAATAACAATTTAAATTTGCTGTCCCCTCAAAATAACTCAACACACAGCCATTAATGTCTAAACTGCTGGCACCCCTAAGTGAAAATGTCCAAATTGGGCCCAAAGTGTCAATATTTTGTGTGGTCACCATCATTTTCCAGCACTACCTTAACCCTGCCTATAGTCAAGCATGGTGGTGGGAGTGTCATGGTCTGGGGCTGCATAAGTGCTGCCATCACTGTGGAGCTACACTTCATTGAGGGCACCATAAATGCCAACATGTACTGCGACATACTGAAGCACAGCATGATCCCCTCCCTTCGGAGACTGGGGCGCAGGGCAGTAGTCCAACATGATAACGACCCCAAACACACCTCCAAGACAACCACTGCCTTGCTAAATAAGCTGAAGGTAAAGGTGATGGACTGGTCAAGCATGTCTCAAGACCTAAACCCTTTTGAGCATCTGTGAGGTATCCTGAAATGGAAGGTTGAGGAGCACAAGGTCTCTAACATCCACCAACTCTGTGATGTCATCATGGAGGAGTGGAAGAGGACTCCAGTGGCAACCTGTGAGGCTCTGGTGAACTCCATGCCCAAGAGGGTTAAGGTAGTGCTAGAAAATAATGGTGGCCACACAAAATATTGACACTTTTGGGCCAATTTGGACATTTTCTCTTAGGGGTGTACTCACTTTTGTTGCCAGCGGTTTAGACATTAATGGCTGTGTGTTGAGATATTTGAGGGGACAGCAAATTGTCACTGTTATACAAGCTGTACACTCACTCCTTTACATTGTAGCCATGTTCAGTGTTGTCACATGAAAAAGTGTAATAAAATATTTACAAAAATGTCAGGGGTGTACTCACTTTTGTCAGATACTGTATACAGTATACAAAGGTACACATACTTTAAATATTAAATAGTTTAATTAGATATTTTTGTGTTGCCTTATTTGGTGTTGACTCTCATACACATTGCTGTTCTCTATTTACAGAGAATCACTGAAATGTGTTTCTGTACAGAGATTTACTGAGATTGCAGTGTGGACCTTTGTTGGCAGACACAGTACAGGCATTCTCATTACATTCAGACCTGAAATTTGACCCGTGCTGGCTGACTTAGTTTAGAAGGTGTAAGGATGGTGTCAACAGATTTTTAGAGGGTATAAGAAGAGCTACAAATACACACATAATACAACTATAGTGGGTTCTATTGTGCTTAAAGAAAAAGTATGGTGCATTTTTGACGAGTACATGTTTCAAGGTATGATTTCTTTTTCAGCTTAAAATAATTTCTCATGATTTTTCATCTTTAAAAATATGCTTCGCCATGTTTTTTTGTAATTACTTATAGAGAGTTTTAGATGAGCCAGCAGAAGTAGCTCACAGTTCAATTACTCTGTTTCTCTCTTAATAGCTGTTTAGTGCATTCTATTTAATGAATCGCCCAAACTATAGATTTAAGCAGCTCATGAATGAGTTTTTTTTTTCATTCAACCAGTAAGTTAAATGAAAAAAAAAATGTCATCTACCCCATCCACACACATAATATGGATGGGGGAATCCTCCCAACTCAGCTATTGTATTATGACAATGGGGAGACTTCCGCGCTGTCAGAATACACTGATCAGTGCTGCCAGCTATAGACTGCAGGGCTGATTGAAATGGGGAAGTCTAACAGGGCATTTGATATGCTGATCGACTTCTGTACAACCACCCTGCCCATACATGGATAAATATTTGGCCAATCCCTGTTGAACTAGCAGAATCTCGATCCATGTATGGCCAGCTTTATATATTGAGGAAGAAGCAGTAAAGCAGAATCAATAAATAGCAATACAAAGCAATAAACAGAGCCTGTATACATAAAGACAAAAATATGACTAAATATGGCTGTCTCCATGTTTATATATATTTACAAAATTATACAGAGACACAAGGTTTTTAAAACATACTAAGAGATGATTGTGACAACAGCGGCCCATTTCACCAATATGTGACAAACAGCTGATCAGCTCTCACTGTGCTGTCACCAATACATGACAAACATGGGTAAACTCTCACTGTGCTGTCACCAATACATGACAAACATAGGTAAACTCTCACTGTGCTGTCACGCATACATGACGAACATGGGTAAACTCTCACTGTGCTGACACCAATACATGATGAACATGGGTAAACTCTCACTGTGCTGTCACCAATACACGACAAACATAGGTAAACTCTCACTGTGCTGACACCAATACATGATGAACATGGGTAAACTCTCACTGTGCTGTCACGGATACATGACGAACATGGGTAAACTCTCACTGTTCTGTCACCAATACATGACGAACATGGGTAAACTCTCACTGTGCTGTCACCAATACATGACAAACATAGGTAAACTCTCGCTGTGCTGTCACGCATACATGACGAACATGGGTAAACTCTCACTGTGCTGTCACGCATACATGATGAACATGGGTAAACTCTCACTGTGCTGTCACCAATACATGATGAACATGGGTAAACTCTCACTGTGCTGTCACCAATACATGATGAACATGGGTAAACTCTCACTGTGCTGTCACCAATACATGATGAACATGGGTGAACTCTCACTGTGCTGTCACCAATACATGACGAACGTGGGTAAACTCTCACTGTTCCGTCACCAATACGTGACGAACATGGGTAAACTCTCACTGTGCTGTCACGGATACATGACAAACATGGGTAAACTCTCAATGTGCTGTCACGGATACATGACGAACATGGGTAAACTCTCACTGTGCTGACACGGATACACAACAAACATAGGTAAACTCTCACTGTGCTGTCACGCATACATGACGAACATGGGTAAACTCTCACTGTGCTGACACGGATACATGACGAACATGGGTAAACTCTCACTGTGCTGACACGGATACACAACAAACATAGGTAAACTCTCACTGTGCTGTCACGCATACATGATGAACATGGGTAAACTCTCACTGTGCTGACATGGATACACAACAAACATAGGTAAACTCTCACTGTGCTGTCACGCATACATGACGAACATGGGTAAACTCTCACTGTGCTGTCCCCAATACATGACGAACATGCGCAAACTCTCACTGTGCTGTCACGGATACATGACGAACGTGGGTAAACTGTCAATGTGCTGTCACGAATACATGACGAACATGGGTAAACTCTCAATGTGCTGTCACCAATGCATGACGAACATGGGTAAACTCTCACTGTGCTGTCACCAATACATGACGAACATGGGCAAACTCTCACTGTGCTGTCACGGATACATGACAAACATGGGTAAACTCTCACTGTGCTGTCACGCATACATGATGAACATGGGTAAACTCTCACTGTGCTGACACGGATACACAACAAACATAGGTAAACTCTCACTGTGCTGTCACGCATACATGACGAACATGGGTAAACTCTCACTGTGCTGTCCCCAATACATGACGAACATGGGCAAACTCTCACTGTGCTGTCACGGATACATGACGAACGTGGGTAAACTGTCAATGTGCTGTCACGAATACATGACGAACATGGGTAAACTCTCAATGTGCTGTCACCAATGCATGACGAACATGGTTAAACTCTCACTGTGCTGTCACGGATACATGACGAACGTGGGTAAACTGTCAATGTGCTGTCACGAATACATGACGAACATGGTTAAACTCTCACTGTGCTGTCACGGATACATGACGAACATGGGTAAACTCTCAATGTGCTGTCACCAATGCATGACGAACATGGGCAAACTCTCACTGTGCTGTCACGGATACATGACGAACGTGGGTAAACTGTCAATGTGCTGTCACGAATACATGACGAACATGGGTAAACTCTCAATGTGCTGTCACCAATGCATGACGAACATGGTTAAACTCTCACTGTGCTGTCACGGATACATGACGAACGTGGGTAAACTGTCAATGTGCTGTCACGAATACATGAAGAACATGGTTAAACTCTCACTGTGCTGTCACGGATACATGACGAACATGGGTAAACTCTCAATGTGCTGTCACCAATGCATGACGAACATGGGTAAACTCTCACTGTGCTGTCACCAATGCATGACGAACATGGGCAAACTCTCACTGTGCTGTCACGGATACATGACAAACATGGGTAAACTCTCAATGTGCTGTCACGGATACATGACGAACATGGGTAAACTCTCACTGTGCTGACACGGATACACAACAAACATAGGTAAACTCTCAATGTGCTGTCACACATACATGACGAACATGGGTAAACTCTCAATGTGCTGTCACGGATACATGACGAACATGGGTAAACTCTCACTGTGCTGACACGGATACATGAGGAACATGGGTAAACTCTCACTGTGCTGACACGGATACATGAGGAACATGGGTAAACTCTCACTGTGCTGACACGGATTGTGCTGGGGGGTTAAACGTGCCGCGCACCCGCCTGTATAGTGGTGCCATAGTGCCGCTATAACATCGCTAAATCCCCGCTGAAACTAGTGGGTATTTACCGCTACCGACCGCCAGCCCCAGTGTGAAAGGGGCCTTAGGGTAGAACCGTTCAATCAAAATATTTACTGAAAAAGTTTTAAGAAAGAAAAGGAAATATAATACAGAAAAACAAAAAGGAATCAAGAATGAAAGTACCTAATACAGTCATGGATTCTTTGGGTTCTGGCATTGTGCAGTTAGTGGGAACAAAAATAGATGAGTGTTGTCTCTTTTAAAACAGGCTCTTGGTGGATGGTAAAGGAAAGCTCCCGGCTGCTGATGAAATTACTATTTTCTGGTAGGGTGACCACCAGTACCGGATTGCCCAGGACAGTTCCGCATTTTGCAGGTCTGTCCTAGTTCCAGGGCATCTTCAACAACACAGTGTCCCAGAATAAAAATGACACAGCCATCCCCTCCGGGCCGATCTGATGCACCCAAAAAGGTTGCTAAATCGCCGCTTTACTCACTGAAAGTATCTGTCCCTGCCGGGAATGTCTGGAGAGGCACATTGCCCCCTGCTTGTGATTGGAGAAATGATAAATCTCACCTCTTGTGTCTAATCACTGCAGTGTAGAGCCAGCATTGGAACAAGGTCAAATGGGTCTTAGCCGGCCAGGATAAATACTGTCAGTGAGTAAAGTGGTGATAAAGCGGCCTTTTTTGGGGGTGTTATCATGCTTCTGAGTACAACACGCACCCGCCACCCGGCTGTGCTGTGATCCGTCACAGCACAAGCTTATTTTTGGGAAGGGGGGGGGGGGGGTTCCCTGAATGGCAGTTTGGAAATGTGGTCATCCTACTTTCTGGTGCTTGAGAAGAAAGTTGACAGAAATGACCTGACCAATCAAGAAGTTTTAGGAGTGGCCGAGGGGATGTCAAAGATGTTTATGAACATGCAGCTGCCACTGGCAGGTCCAGGATAGGTAGGATCCTGCTGGAGAAGCTGTGTACTGTAGGCCTTGGAGATACATTCTTGAATTTATAGCCATGTTTTGAGAGAGGGTCACTGGCTGGCTGGATGTGGATGAAAGCTGGCTCTGTGGGGTTTCTTTACTAAAGGCAAATAGACTGTGCACTTTGCAAAGTGCAGTTGCCCTCTGCAAGTGCAGTTGCTCCAGAACTTAGTAAATGAGGTAAGGCTTCACTTTGCAAAGAATACCCAATCAGGTGCAAGGAAAATAAAAACACAGCACTTTTGCTTGCACAAAATTGGATGATGGAAGTCAGCAGAACTTAAAAACGAATAACCCATAAATAAAGATAAAATAACAAAACCAGCTCCTGCTGCAATTGTCACCTTCATTTTAGAATTTCCTCCCTCTGTACTTTTTATGCTGCTAGATGTTTTCTGATGGTTAAAGCGGAGGTCCAGCTGCATTTTTTTTTTAAAAGTCAGCAGCTGCAAACACTGTAGCTACTGAATTTTAATAAGGGCATTTACCTGTCCAGGGAGCCCCCCAAGGCCGATCCGTCCATCGGATCGGGTGCAGGTACTGCCATTGTAACTAAGGGAAACCGGCAGTGGAGCCTTCAGGCTTCACCGCTGGTTTCCTACTGCGCATGCGCGAGTCGCACGGCGCTTTGAGAATGGGCAGCGCGTCTTCTGGGACACACACAGGTCCCAGAAGACAGCGGGGGAGAAGGAGGAGGGCCCGCCGCAGAAGAGGAAATTACGCACTGTGTCGCGGCCTGGCTAGGACAGAAGTACAGTAGTAGTAGTTAGTACTTAAGAAAAGGTATGAATGAAATAAAAAAATAAATAAACATATCCAAAAATGAGAGGTGGAGGGGTGGTCTTCAGTTTAACCACTTCCCGACCGTCAATCGGCAATTGACGGTGGCAAAGTGGCTCTGTAACGCGGATCGCCGTCATATGACGGCGGCTGCGTGATCGAGCCTAGTGAGCGCGCGCGCGCCGCCGGAGGCGCGCCCGAGCGCTCACTGTATCCGGGGAGGGCCAGGGAGCGGGTGCGGCGGCTTCGATTGCCGCCGGCTACCCGCGATGGCCCCCCCGGAGCGAAGGAGCGGAGGTCCGTGTAAGTAAACACGGACCTCCGCTCTGTGAAGGGGGAAGGGCTGTGATCACAGCCTTCCTGTACATGAAGGCTGTGACCACTTCCCTTCTCCTGTTAGGGCAGTCCCCCCACAGTTAGAACACGCCCAGGGAACATAGTTAACCCTTAGAGCGCCCCCTGCAGGTTAACCCCTTCACTGCCAATGGCATTTACACAGTAATCAGTGCATTTTTATAGCACTGATCGCTGTATAAATGCCAATGGTCCCAAAAAAGTGTCAAAATGGTCCGACATGTCCGCTGAAATATCGCAGTACCGCAAAAAATCGCAGATCGCTGCCATTATTAGTAAAAAATAAAAAAAAAATAAAAACCCCAAAAATGAATTCTCATCACCCGTAAGCGCGACCACTTTTGCGCAAACCAATCAATAAACGCCAATTGCGATTTTTTTTTATTGTAAATATGAGGAAGAATATAAATCGGCCAAAAACGGTGAAAAAAAATGTTTTTTTATATTTTTTTTTTGGATTTGTATTTTAGCAAAAAGTAAGAAATTTGGGTTTTTTTGCAAAATTGTCGCTCTTCTTTTGTTTATAGCGGCGATCAGAAATTACGCAGAGGGGATCAAATACCACCAAAAGAAAGCTCTATTTGTGGGAAAAAAAGGACGCAAATTTCGTTTGGGTACAACGTTGCACGACCGCGCAATTGTCAGTTAAAGCGACGCAGCGCCGAATCGCAAAAAGGGCTCCGGTCCTAAAGCTGGAAATCCTTCCGGTCCTTAAGTGGTTAAGACCACCTTGCAAACGTGAGTGGAACTCCGCTTTAATGTCATTCTTCCTTTAGACCAAGGTTGTCCTCAGCCTTTGACTCAATAGTGAAATGAGAAGCAGCACAATGATAAGCTCATCTCTCTGTCACTCTGCTCTCTCTTCCTATCAGCATGTTTCTCATCAGCACATGAACCGACTGGCTCCTTGTACTGCTTCTCACACTCCAGCTCTGCAGCAGTGCAAGAAGGTGATATCAAGTTAAATTCTGGTACTTACACTGCTTGCATCCGTAAAAAATACATTTAACGATGTGTTAATGATTACAAAGCTGCATTATTATGTGTCTTCTTTATCTGCCTAGAATTCAGTTTGTCTGTTTGACAGCCAATTGGAGAACAAGGCGAACACACAGTTTCACATTACTAATTCTCTGATGCAAGGTTAATTGAAGTAGAATTGCAGCTTACACCTAACTAACATTTAAAATGTCCCCTCCTAACATCTATCCTGACTACCGTGTAAAAAACATATATATACTTACCTATTTTGAGCCAGTCCAATCACGTGATTCGGCTCCACTGTGTTAGCCAGTGGTGGCTACAGGAGGGAAGAGGGAGCGCCCAGAATGGATGAGTTATTGGTGCCTCTGGGTGATGTCACCACTCCAGGCATAACCAGCCCTTATCAGGGCACCCTTTCCTCTCCCCTGCAGCCTGTGCCGCTGGCTGACACAGGGGATCAAGTGACTGGACTGGACCGGGCTAAAAATAGATAAGTATATACATTCTCATGGCAAGGGGAATTTATATTTGGACTTTAGGTTACAAAGGGATTAGGTAAGGGGTTAGGGAAATAGTGTGACAAACCTTAAATATAAGCCATGTGAAGTAACCTTCCCTTACAACATGTGCCCACACTAGCCTGGAAACTGGTTGGGTATTATGGGTTGCTGCATTCAAACTCGTTTCATTAACCACCTCAATAGTGGGCACTTTCACCCTCTTCCTGCCTAGCCCATTTTTCAGCTTTCAGCGCTGTCTTACTTTCAATTACAATTCCGCGGTCATGAAACACTGTAACCAAATGAATTTTTAATCATTTTCTTCACACAAATAGGGATTTCTTTTGGTGGTATTTAATCACTGTTGGGTTTTTTCCTTTTTACTAAAAAAAAGACCAATATTTTTGAAAAAAAAAAAGGTTTTCTTAGTCTCTGTCAGTAAATTTTGTAAATAAGTAATTTTTCTCCTTCACTGATGTGTACTGATGAGGTGGTACTAATGGGCACTGATAGGCTGCATTGATGGACACTGATGAGGTGGCACTTATAGGCACTGATGAGGCGGCACTTATGAGCACTGATTAGGTGACACTGATGAGGAGGCACTATTACGCTGCACTGATGGGCACTGATATGTGGTACTGATGAGCACTCATAGACAGTACTGATGGGGACTGATAGGTGGCACTGATGGGCACTGATGGGTAGCACGTATGGGCGGCACTGAAGGGCACTGATGGGCAGCGTGGATGGGCACTGATGGGAATAGATGGGCAGCACTGATGAGCAGGCACCGATGGGCACCAAAAGGCAGCACTGACTGGCACCACTGATGGGCACTGATTTGTGTCACTGATGAGCACTGATTGGTGGCACTCATGGTCACTCATTGGTGGTACTCATGGGCACTGATTGGTGGCACTGCTGGGGCTTTATTGTAATCAGGGCACTAATGATCAGTGCCCTGATTACCTGCTCTGTTCTCCCCTGCGAAGAAATGACGCTGGTCGGCTCTCCTTGCCACATACACTCTGTCAGTGTAGTTACCGGCACGTCCGCATTTACATGTGACCGGTTCTGATTGGACACAGTCGATCACATGGTTAAAGAGCCGTGCAAGTGGCTCTTTACAGAGATTGGGTTGCTCCATGTCCTAGCAACATGGCGCGGCCCCGTGGGTGCACGAGAGTGGCCGTTCAGGTGTGCCGTCATATCTCGTTCACCCAGAACGAGAGTCGCAACGCTCCTCCGTCATTTGACAGTGGACAGGTGGCAAGTGGTTAAAGTAACATTAAGGCCCCTTTCACACGGGCAGATCATTTGGGTCCGCCTGTCAGTTTTTCAGGCGGACCTGAACGGACGCTCCATTGCTCTCTATGGAGCGACGGATGTCAGTGGTGACATGTCCGCTAACACCCGATCCGCCAAAAACAGACGGATGGAAACCCTATTTTCCATCCGTCTGGCGGATCGGATCGGATGAACACGGACAGACGGTCCATGTTCATCCGATTCTCCATAAAGGAGAATGGAGCTGTCACAGGACAGTCTCTGCACGGAGTGCAGAGTCTGTCCTGTCATACGCTGGCTCAGGGGGGATAAACGGACGGATCCCTGCTGAGCAGCGGAGCCCGTCAAAACGGGCTCTGCTGGTGTGAAAGGACCCTAAACCTTCGTTTTTTTAATTAAATTAATAAACATGTTCTATTTACCTGCTCTGTGCAATAGTTATGTACATAGCAGCCCTGATCCTTCTCTTCTGGGGTCCCCTGTCAGTGCTCCAGGCCTCTCCTCTTCATCGAGTGCCCCGATGGAAAGCAACTTTCCATCGGGGCACTCGTGCAGGCTCACTCCCAAGCCACCCTATCTGCATCTATTGAAACAGACTGTGTGACTCTGCCCCACCCTGTCACAGCATTTGATTGACAGCAGTGGGAGCCAATCAATCTGCCCAATGAGGAGGCAGACAGCAGCAAGAGCCACAGCTCTCGTGTCCATCACTGGATCAGATCAGGCTCAGGTAAGAATAAGGGGTTGGGGCCCGGGGGATTCTGCAGCACAGAAGGTTTTTTTACTTTAAAGTGAATGTAAACCCCATGTGCCATAATTTTTAAAGACTAACAGATGTTGCAGGCTGTAAAGTAATCAAGTAAATCACATTATTTATACCTTGTTATTTCACTGTGTATTCCTGTTACACCCGGCTGAATATCTCCTTTTCCATGGGCGTGTCAACACATTAGCCCAGAGCCCAGGAGGTGGAGTCATGACGTCACTAGGCTCCCCTCCCAGCTGTACATGCCCCCGCTAATCTCCCTGTCTCGGAATAGCAGTGTGTTCCTGCAAATCAGACTCATGGCAGGACAGTGTGAACCTCAGTCGGCTGGCCACACCCCCTCATGAGTCCCAGCCAATAGGAGATCCAGGAAGGCACCAGTTGACTTCATCTAGACTCACAATGCTGAGGCGCCAAACATCTAATCCTGAGGGAGCGGGAGCAGGTAGGGGGAACGTTCTATGTTAACACAGAGCCAGAATGTGAGGGGGGCATGACAGATCTACTGATCCCTGTGATCATCGCCATTGCCAGTAAAAAAAATAAAAAAATAAAAACACCATAAACCAATGTCCATAGTTTGTAGGCGCTATAAATGTTTGCGCGATCCAATCAAAATACGCTTATTGCAATTTTTTTTACCAAAAACATGTAGAAGTATATATATCAGTCTAAACTGATGAATAAATTTGTTTTTTTTATTTTTGGATATTTATTATAGCAAAAAGTAAAATATATTATTCTTTTTTTCAAAATCGTCGCTCTTTGTTTATAGCGCAAAAAATAAAAACTGCAGAGGTGATCAAATACCACCAAAAGAAAGCTCTATTTGTGGGTAAAAAAAGGACATCAATTTTGTTTGAGTACAACACCGCACGACCGGGCAATTGTCATTCAAAAAGTGCCAGAGCTGAAAACTGAAAATTGGTCCGGGCAGAGGGGGGAGGGGGGGGGGTTTAAGTGCCCAGTAAGCAGGAGGTTAAAGTGCTGTGTGCACGGCTGCGGGACACACGCCCCCTTCTCTAATGCTTGTGCATGAGGCTCAGGGGTCAAGTTCTGGGAAAAAAAGTGTGGGAATTCATCCAAGATTATCCCCTTACCCCCCACCACTACTACCACATTGTGCACCACACCCACGGTCAGTGAGATACACTGTACTGTGGCGTTTAGATTATCAGGACTCCTACATCAGGTGCAGATTCTATATCTGGCACCCCTGAAAAACAAACACAGTTGCAGCGAGGTGGTGCAGGTTTTTAGGGATTAAATCAGATGGCGAGGAGGCAATATAATGCTTCCTAGCCACCTGTCAAACACCCTCTGAAAAGTGATCCACTGTGGTTCATTCTCCAGAGGGCAACACTAATGTACCCTAATCTACAGCAATGCCCCTTACAGGGGCAATCAATGCAGCCTCATCAGCACAGCATCACCAGTGCCCATCAATGCAGCCTCACCAGTGCCCATCAATGCAGCCTGACCATTGCCCATCAATGCAGCCTGACCAGTGCCCATCTATGCAGCCTCACCAATGCCCATCAATGCAGCCTCACCTGTGCCCATCAGCTCAGCCTCATCAGTGCCCGTCAATGCAGCCTCACCAGTGCCCATCAATGCAGCCTCACCAGTGCACATCAATGCAGCCTGAAAAGTGCCCATCAGCTTAGCCTCACAGATGCCCATCAATGCAGCCTCACCAGTGCCCACCAATGCAACCTCACCAGTGCCCTTCAATACAGCCTCACCTGTGCCCATCAGCTCAGCCTCACCCGTGCCCATCAAATGTAGCCTCACTAGTACCCATCAATGCAGCTTCACTAGTGCCCATCGATACAGCCTCATCAGTGCCCATCAATGCAGCCTCATCAGTGCCCATCAATGCAGCCTCATCAATTCCCATCAATGCAGCCTCGCCATTGCCCATCAATGCAGCCTCATCAGTGCCCATCAATGCAGCCTGATCAGTGCCCATTTATGCAGCCTCTCCAGTGTCTGTTAATGCAGCCTGATCAGTGCTCATCAATGCAGCCTCCCCAGCGCCCATCAATGCAGCCTCACCAGTGCCCATCAATGCAGCCTCACCAGTGCCCATCAATGCAGCCTCACCAGTGCCTGTTAATGCAGCATGATCAATGCCCATCTATGCAGCTTTCACTAGTGCCCACTAATGCAGACTGGTCTGTGCCCATCAGCTCAGCCTCGCCAGTGCCCATCAATGGAGGGGGCAGCAGGGGGGCCCTCTCAGATGTGTCACTGGGCACCACCAGCTGGGCAACTAGGGCTGCAGGAAACTAGGAAGGGGGGACGAGGTAGAGCGGGTGGAGACTCACAATCATGTCCACTAATGATCTTATCCCCCTGTGCAGCTGTTTGGAAAAAAAAAACATTTCCCGGACTCCTGTGTTTAGTGCTGGCCGGGTGACAGAAAACTGACTATTTCTTCACTTTCGGCTTTCCACAGATTAATAAGCCGCATCGCGCTACACAGGCCGGTTATATAATTACACTGGAGCTGGCCAGGAACGATGTGGCAGATTAATCCATGGAAAATGAAGAAAGAGTCCGTTTTCTGTCACCGGGCCAGCACTCAACACAGGAGACCAGGAAAAGTTTTTTTTTTTCTAAACAGCTGCACAAGGGGATTAGATCATTAGTGGACAGGATTGTGAGTTTCCACCTGCTCTACCTCACCCCCCCCCCCCCTTGGTAAGCCACTGACAGTCCTGCAGGACGCGGTTGCCAATTGCATCGGAGTTCCTGCCATGGAAAAAGTGCAGGAACTCCATTTCCATGTGTTCCCACAGGACTCGAGCCCTGAGACTGCTACTTGTCAGTCACAGGAGAGGGGATGTGGCAACACTATTTTTTTTAATGTGTCGTTTTTTTGCATTGCAGGAAAGTGGAGAGGATTTCAGATTACTGGCTGCTCTTTTCCTGGCCAAACTGGGGACATATGACTTCTGCTGCTTTGCTGTGTGAGGTAGCCTCCTCATCTTAATTTAAATTTTTCAGGTTTACATCCACTTTAATGCATAGAATGCATTAAAGTGGAGTTCCACCCAAAAGTGGAACTTCCGCTTTAAGGGAAGGTGATCCCCTGACATGCCACAATTGGCATGTCATTTTTTGGGGGGGTCCCAGGTCCTCTTCCTCTCCTGGTGCCATGGAGCTGGTAGAAAGTTCACCTCCCCCCTCTCGGCAATCTTCTGGGACACAAAGATGGGTCCCAGGAGATACACTGGCCATTCACAGCACGCAGCACGACTTGCGCATGTGCAGTGGGCACCCGGCTTTAAAGCCAAAGCCGGGTGCCCACATTTACGACGCCGGGGCCGTACGGAGGAGGGGGAGAAGAGCAACACTGTGGGCGGCTGCATCGCTGGAGCCTGGGACAGGTGAGTGTCCGATTATTAAAAGTCAGCAGCTACACTTTTTGTAGCTGTGGACTTTCAATAGGGTGGAACTCCACTTTAAGGCAAAGAAACCTTAAAGTGGATGTATACCCACCACTCACCCAGTATAAACGAATGGCACTGTATTACTGTATATATACATGCAAGCCTCCTGCATATATCCCTACCTTGCAAATGTCACCCCCTTCAGCAGTAGCAGCCCCACAAAACTCTGGAATCAGTGGGTGGGTTTCTTTGCTGGAGCTCGGTGGGTGGAGTCGTGATGTCACAAGACTCCCCACCCACCTCTACACTGTCCTACTTTGCTATTCCTGAGTTTTGAGAAACATCCTGTCAAAACTTAGGAAAGTCACCACATGACTTCAGCATGCCCAAGATGACGACTTCCCCCACTGTAAACGTTCCATCCCTATATACGTCCTCCGAACGTACATATATATGTCATTATGTCACGGTAAGCAAATATGACCCACTCACCACCCATATGTAGGTGAAATTCCAAAGAAACGGAATTTCACCTCAAGGTGGGATAACTTTCAGGTGTCGATGTTTTT
>BLSH010169046.1:76428-95140 GCA_018402905.1 Glandirana rugosa | reverse complement strand
GTCACATCAGTCTCTGTACCAGAGGAGCTTACACTCTAATGTCCCCTCCCCCCCACAGTCACATCACTCTCTGTACCAGAGGAGCTTACACTCTAATGTCCCCTCCCCCAAAGTCACATCAGTCTCTGTACCAGAGGAGCTTACACTCTAATATCCCCTCCCCCACAGTCACATCAGTCTCTGTACCAGAGGAGCTTACACTCTAATATCCCCTCCCCCACAGTCACACACTATTATTATTATACATGTATATAGCTCTGACCTATACCGCAGTGCTGTGGAACAGATTCCATGCAAGAGTTGGCGCACCTCCGTTACCAGAGAGATGGTTGTGTCATTTAGTGACCTTCGATCCTCATCACCTCTGTGCTACTTGTAATCACATTTTTCATGCTCATAAACAACTTTTACTTGCTACGTAGAAGCCGTCGGGGGTGTTACAACTCCCAGCATTGCCGGACGGGTGGAGGCACATAGTAAATGACGCAGAGAAAAGTCCCACATCCACCAAAAGCACCCACTCGAAAAACCAAGTATGGACCACAAGAGGTGGACACCCTACCAGGGTAGCTGTAGCCAAATTTACTCCATAGTAATAAAAAAATAATCCCCTCCTGACCCTGCAAAGATAGTTGGATCAAATTTCCTGGATCAGAATATTCTTATGTTTCAGTAACTGTAACTCTGGAGGCCATTGATTGTTTTGTTTGTATTTTTCCAAGAATCTTTTGTGAGCCGATGTTGTGTTTCCTCCAAGCACAAATGATGTTCTCGTCTCCTCTGCTCAGGCCTTGGGAGAGAAAGCGAGCATTCCAAACCTTTATTTTGATCTTAGATATACAGTATACTGTACAGCCAGATTTGGTAGAACCCTGACCATCACATCTATAGGATCTTCTTGGACATCCTGTCCCAGAACCTTGGACATTAATATGGAGTCCCCTCCCACCCATGGTCATTAATATGGAGCTGTCCCCACATTGTTGTCGTAACAGCCTACATCCTGGGAAGGCTTTCAACTAGATTTTAGAGTGTCCATTTGTGAGGTCAGATACTGATGTTGGATAAGAAGACCTGGCTCGTACACTGGACCTCACCTTGGGCACCAAAAAAAAAAAAAAAAGACCTGGCTCATAATTGGTGTTCCAGTTCATCCTAAAGATGTTCAGTAGGGTTGAGGTCAGGGCTTTGTGCAGGACACCCAAGTTCCTCCACACCAAGGTGATCAAACAACCTTTCTGAAGCTAGCTTTGAGGTCAGGTACTGATGTTGGATGAGAAGAGTTGGTTTGCTCATCGGGCCTCACGTTGGGCACCAAAAAACAAAAATGATTTGGCTTACAGTTGACCTTCAAATTCATCACAAAGGTGTTTTTTAGGGTTGAGGTCTGGGCACTATGCAGGGCACTTACTGTAAGTTCCTCCACAACACACTGATCAGACCACCTTTCTGAAGCTTGCTTTGAGGTCAGGTACTGATGTTGGATAAAAAAAGAATTGGTTCGCTCATAAAACCTCACGTTGGGCACCAAGAAAAATAAAAAGACTTGGCTCACAGTTGATATTCAAATTCATCCTGAATGTGTTTTTTAGGGTTGAGGTCAGGGCTCTGTGCAGGACGCTGAAGTTCCTGGACACCAAACTGGTCAGACCATGTCTTTATGGAGCTGGCTTTGAACACAGGAGGATGTGTTAGTTAGCCCTGACACGGTGGTCAATGGCTTTGATAACCACAGTGACCACATAGCTTTGTAAATATGTTTATAGTAATGCGCATTACTACACTTTATGGCCAATATTTGTGGACTCCTGACCATCACACTTATATGAGTTTGTTGGACAGTCCAAAACCATGGATATGGATTTGTACTCCATCCCCCATTAGTCTTGGCCATTAATATACCCCCTCTGTGGCTAGAACAACTTCCACCCTTCTGGGAAGGCTTTCCACAAGATTTTGGAGGATGTCTGTGGGAACTGGTGCCCATTTGTGAGGTCAGGTACTGATGTTGGATGAGAAGACCTGGCTCACACATCGGGCCTCACATTGGGCACCAAAAACAAGACTTGGCTTACAGTCAACGTTCAAATTCACGCTGAAGGTGTTTATTAGGATTGAACTCAGGGATCTGTGAGGACGCATAAGTTCCTCCACACCAAACTGGTCACACCATGTCTTTATGGAGCTGGCCTTGTACACAGGTCTCAATGTCCAATGCCTTTGATAGCCACAGTGACCACATAGCTTTATTGATATGTTTATAGTACTGTGCACTATTACACTTCCTGGCCAATATTTGTGAACACCTGACCACCACAACTATATGGGTTTGTTGGACTTCACATTCCCGAAACCATGGACATTAATATGAAGTTCCACCCCACCAGCACCACATGGTCTTGGCCATTAATGTGCCTCTTTGTTGTTATAACATCCTCCACTCTTCTGGGAAGGCTTCCTAAAAGATTTTGTAGGAATTTGTGAGGTCAGGTACTGATGTTGTATGAGAAGACCTGGTCCATCAGGCCCCACAAGAAAAAAAAAAAAGACCTGGCTCACAATCGGTGTTCCAATTCATCCCAAAGGTGTTCAGTAGTGTTGAGAGGTCAGGACCCCCAAGCCTCCACACCTTGTCTTTATGGCTTTGTACACAGGTCCAGTCATGCTGGAATACAAAAGGGTCTCCATGAAACTGTTACCACAGGATTGGACGACACAATTGTCTACAATGTCATTGTATGAGGTAGTATTAACAAGACCCTTCATTGGAAACTCTTGAACCTATTATTTGTACTTGGTTCCAGAATTTCTCTCGTTATCAGGGAGCTCTCCCATCACATTTCCCAACAGAAGATTCAGGATTGGCTTAGTCCCATATCCATCCCTTGGCATCCATACTAGCTACAGGTTCCATTCCAGTCTTTTTCAATAGATTGGTAAAATATCATTGGATGAACTGAGATTTCAGACAGGTCCTCCTTCAAAGCGACCATAACTGGGTAGTTCTGAGTGAGAACATGGATAACAATCAGCAATTTTAGCAAAGTGCCAGAAGCGAAATTGTAAATCTGTCTGCATTCCTTTGTCTTGAAGTTTCTCTGTAATTCCAAGGAACAGCCTGCAGCTTCAAGAAACTTCTGTGCAACTCCGGAGAGGAGGGTGCAAGCTTCACGCCTGGGTGATTGCTGGGAGGGTGCCATGACACCAGTGACGAAAGAGTCTCACTTCTCACGGGTGATTTATGGCTGTTGATCCGGCTGCCTTTCACCTGAAGAAAAAATCATTACCAGAACAGGATCATAGCGCTTTAAAGGGCTTCTTCACCCCAAAGGCATATTTCAGTGCTTGGTGAAAGCCTGCCTTTCCTCTGTATCTCAGGGAACTCCATTGGGGAGACCTCTGTGCTCAGTTTTGGGGTCTGTACACCAGCTGTGCCCATTATGAGGGGTTTCCACCATTGCTGTACTGAGTTCCTGGGTCTGTACACCTACTGTGCCCATTATGAGGGGTTCCCTCCATCCCTGTGCTGAGTTCCTGGGTCTGTACAGCTGCTGTGCCCATTATGAGGAGTTCCCACCATCCCTGTGCTGAGTTCCTGGGTCTGTACACCAGCTGTGCCCATTATGAGGAGTTCCCACCATCCCTGTGCAGAGTTCCTGGGTCTGTACACCAGCTGTGCCCATTATGAGGGGTTCCCATCATCGCTGTGCTGAGTTCTCAGGTCTGTACACCTGCTGTGCCCATTATGAGGAGTTCCCACCATCCCTGTGCTAATTTCCTGGGTCTGTACACCCGCTGTGCCCATTATGAGGGGTTCCCACCATCCCTGTGCTGAGTTCCCGAGTCTGTACAGCTGCTGTGCCCATTATGAGGGGTTCCCAACATCCCTGTGCTGAGTTCCCAGGTCTGTACTCCTGCTGTGCCCATTATGAGGGGTTCCCACCACCCCTGTGCTGAGGTCCCAGGTCTGTACACCTGTTGTGCCCATTATGAGGAGTTCCCACCTTACCTGTGCTGAGTTCCTGGGTCTGTACACCTGCTGTGCCCATTATGAGGGGTTCCCACCATCCCTGTACTGAGATTCTGGATCTGTATACCCTCTGTGCCCATTATGAGAGATTCCCATCATTCCTGTGCCGAGTTCCTGGGTCTGTACACCTGCTGTGCCCAATATGAGAAATTCCCGGGTCTGTACAACCACTGTGCACATGAGGGGTTCCCACCATCCCTATGCTGACTTCCTGGGTCTGTACACCCGCTGTGCCCATTATGAGAGGTTCCCACCATCCCTGTGTTGAGTTCCCAGATCTGTACACCCGCTGTGCCCATTATGAGGGGTTCCCACCATCCCTGTGCTGAGTTCCCAGATCTGTACACCCGCTGTGCCCATTATGAGGGGTTCCCACCATCCCTGTGCTGAGTTCCCAGATCTGTACACCCGCTGTACCCATTATGAGAGGTTCCCACCATCCCTGTATGGAGTTCCCGGGTCTGTACTCCTGCTGTGCCCATTATGAGGGGTTCCCACCACCCCTGTGCTGAGGTCCCAGGTCTGTACACCTGTTGTGCCCATTATGAGGAGTTCCCACCTTACCTGTGCTGAGTTCCTGGGTCTGTACACCTGCTGTGCCCATTATGAGGGGTTCCCACCATCCCTGTACTGAGATTCTGGATCTGTATACCCTCTGTGCCCATTATGAGAGATTCCCATCATTCCTGTGCCGAGTTCCTGGGTCTGTACACCTGCTGTGCCCAATATGAGAAATTCCCGGGTCTGTACAACCACTGTGCACATGAGGGGTTCCCACCATCCCTATGCTGACTTCCTGGGTCTGTACACCCGCTGTGCCCATTATGAGAGGTTCCCACCATCCCTGTGCTGAGTTCCCAGATCTGTACACCCGCTGTGCCCATTATGAGGGGTTCCCACCACCCCTGTGCTGAGTTCCCAGATCTGTACACCCGCTGTGCCCATTATGAGGGGTTCCCACCATCCCTGTGCTGAGTTCCCAGATCTGTACACCCGCTGTACCCATTATGAGAGGTTCCCACCATCCCTGTATGGAGTTCCCGGGTCTGTACACCTGCTGCGCCCATTATGAGGGGTTCCCACCATCCCTGTGCTGAGTTCCCAGATCTGTACACCCGCGGTGCCCATTATGAGGGATTCCCACCATCCCTGTGCTGAGTTCCCAGATCTGTACACCCGCGGTGCCCATTATGAGGGGTTCCCACCATCCCTGTGCTGAGTTCCCAGGTCTGTACACCTGCTGTGCCATTATAAGGGGTTCCCACCATCCCTGTGCAGAGATTAGTTTATTGTAATGAATCTAAAAAAAAAAGAAAGCCAGCCATTGATGTACAAATTCAAGTAAATTTTTTATTAACGCGTCTGTACGCGGCGCACAAAGAAAAGCACTCGCAGATCAGATACAAAAATCACATCTCCCGATATACAAAGGATTCTCATTCTGCAGATGAAACAAAAAATTTAGCTTCTTCAAACGCCCGACTGGCGTACAAATTTCCGATCGGGACTTCAGCGTAATTCCTGAGGGAGGTGCGAGGCGGCAGGACTCCTCCCACCCCAGTGTGATGTCACTGAGGTCCTGACATCTGTAAGTTTATAGAATATATTTATATATAATGTGTTTCATATAGGCATATATATATATATATATTTCCCCTCCCCCCCTAAATAAATTTATATGATTGATCATATATACATAACAAGGTTGCTCTGTAAAAGTTGTAGAGAGGAAGCGGTTTAAAGAGGACCTGTCACATGATGAACATGCGCTGAACATTACACCTTTTCTTCTGTACACCCCGGGGGGGGGGGGGCATGATTCCCGACACGCACTTCCTGTCCTCCAACATCGTAGGTGGCTCAGCATTGGCTGCTGATGATTTAGTAGTGCATTGTGGGACATTGGGGGGGGGGGGCGAGGATATGGTGCCAGGGCTACCAGTCACAGCAATGCTGATGACCACAGAAGCGTATATGTGGGTTCTGGGGCTCATAGGTACGTTTTCAGGTGCGTCACATTAAGTGTGAATTTGCCCTTAAGGGCTCTTTAGCTTTATAACCCAATAAAAGTACCGGTCGCGTTGTGTTCAGAAATTAAGCGAATTTTAACAACGGGTTCCCTTTAAAATTTGTAGTTCTATGCCCTCTTCAGCCATCATGTTTTAACGACCGTCCCTTTAAGGATGGAATGTAGGCGCGGCTCGCCCTCAGAACTGGTTTTTATTTGTATAAAAATGGGATTTTTGTACTTGCCACAGAATCTATTTCTTTACAGTTCAATGAGGGACACCGGAATTCTGAAAGGTTATACTGCCGCCTACAGGAAGGATTGGCCTTTACCTCCTTAAAGCGGAGTTCCACCCCGCAGCTGCTGACTTTTAACAATCGGACACTCACCTGTCCCTGGCTCCAGTGATGCGGTCGCCCGAGGGCTCGCTCCTCTCCCCCTCCCCTTGGTGGCACCAGCATCACAAGTGTGGGCACCCTGCTTTGGCTTCAAAACCGGGCATGCACTGTGCTTGCGCGAGTCGCGCTGTGCCTTGTGAATGGCTTGGCGTATCTTCTGGGACCTGTGACGTGTCCCAGAAGATCACCAAGATGGAGGGGGGGTGTAAGGCGAACTTCCTTCCGGAGCCGTGGCTCTAGGATAGGAAGTGGACCTGGGACCCCCCCCAAAAAAAATGACATGCCAATTGTGGCATGTCGGGGGGTCACCTTCCCTTAAAGCGGAAGTTTCACTTTTGTGTGGAACTCCACTTTAATATAAACCCTCCCTTACCCAGCATGCCTCGGTTTTCTGGTAAAGCGGAAAACACAGATGGGTGGGACCTGTGACCCTGAAGGAACTACCAGGAATTGGGTAATAAAAATCCCCTTTTAAGCCTTGTCCAAGGTCCAACTGAGGGGTGGACAACACAGAAAAAAAAAACAAAAAACACTACAGGCCTTAAACGGGAGGACTGAGGACTGTCTGCAGCCCAAGAGCAACCTGAAGGACCAACGCTTGAATCTGAATTATGAGGTGAACCTCCAACTGTAAAGGGAGAGCCCAACCAAAGGAGCCAACTTGATGCTCTAGACCAGGAAGACGGATCATGGAAGGAGAACCGAACCTGAGCGGAACAACCAGCAATGACCAAAAACACAGCTGGAGCAAGAAACTTCTAACAAGGAAAATGGGACCAACAACATGGCATGGTGACCGAAGAGCAAAAAAACAGTACAGACCTCACAAGGACGACTGAGGGCTGCCTGCAGCCCACAAGCCACTTGAAGGACCAACACCTGAATCTGAAGGATCAAGTTAACCCCCCAACTAGAAAAGGGAAGTCCAACATAGGATCAACCTGATGATCCAGACCAGGAAGACGGATCACCACCAAAGCGAGAGACTCTACATGGAAGGAGAACCGAACCTGAGGGGAACAACCAGCAATGACCAAAAACATAGCTGGAGCAAGAAACTTCTAACAAGGAAAATGGGACCAACAACATGGCGTGGTGACCGAAGAGCAAAAAAACAGTACAGGCCTCACAAGGACGACTGAGGACTGCCTGCAGCCCACGAGCCACTTGAAGGACCAACACCTGAATCTGAAGGATCAAGTTAACCCCCCAACTAGAAAAGGGAAGTCCAACATAGGATCAACCTGATGATCCAGACCAGGAAGACGGATCAGCCCAAGAGCCACCTGAAGGACCAACGCCTGAATCTGAAGGATCAAGTTAACCCCCCCAACTAGAAAAGGGAAGTCCAACATAGCATCAACCTGATGATCCAGACCAGGAAGACGGATCAGCCCAAGAGCCACCTGAAGGACCAATGCCTGAATCTGAAGGATCAAGTTAACCCCCCAACTAGAAAAGAGAAGTCCAACATAGGATCAACCTGATGATCCAGACCAGGAAGATGGATCAGCCCAAGAGCCACTTGAAGGACCAACGCCTGAATCTGAAGGATCAAGTTAACCCCCCCAACTAGAAAAGGGAAGTCCAACATAGCATCAACCTGATGATCCAGACCAGGAAGACGGATCAGCCCAAGAGCCACCTGAAGGACCAACGCCTGAATCTGAAGGATCAAGTTAACCCCCGTATTAGAAAAGGGAAGTCCAACATAGGATCAACCTGATGATCCAGACCAGGAAGATGGATCAGCCCAAGAGCCACCTGAAGGACCAACGCCTGAATCTGAAGGATCAAGTTAACCCCCCAACTAGAAAAGGGAAGTCCAACATAGAATCAACCTGATGATCCAGACCAGGAAGATGGATCAGCCCAAGAGCCACCTGAAGGACCAACGCCTGAATCTGAATTATGAGGTGAACCTCCAACTATACAGGGAGAGCCCAACCAAAGGAGCCAACATAGGATCAACCTGATGCTCTAGACCAGGAAGATGGATCACCACCAAAGTGAGAGACTCTACCATGGAAGGAGAACCGAATCTGAGCGGAAGAACCAGCAATGACCAAAAACACAGCTGGAGCAAGAAATTTCGAACAAGAAAAATGGGACCGACAACATGGTGTGGTGACCAAACAGCAATAAACCACTACAGGCCTCACAAGGACGACTGCCTGCAGCCCACAAACCACTTGCAGGACAAACACCTGAATTGAATTTGAAGGATGAAGCTAACTACAAAGGGAGAGCCCAACCAAAGGAGCCAACCTGATCCTCCAGACCAGGATAACAAGTCACCAACAAAGTGAGAGACATTGAAGGAACATTGAACCTGAGCTGAACAAACACAGTGGAGCAAAAAAATTCTAACAAGGAAAATGGGTCTGACAACATGGTGTGGCGACCGAACAGCAAAAAAACACTACAAGCCTCACAAGGATGATGACTGCCTGCAGCCCAAGACCAACTTGAAGGACCAACGCCTGAATTTGAAGAAGGATGAGGATGAGATATAGTTATTCTGTATTCATACATTTGTCAGTCATAAAACTTGTATACGAGGAATACTTTGCCTCACAAATCAACGCGTTTCATAAACCAAATCCACTTCTTCAGGAGTCGATGCAACTGACGGTGTCTATGAATGAAATACAACACAGATATACCATATCTAATAAACCTATATCTCACTGTCTTGTATTTAATGCATAGACAGCCTGTCAGTTGCATCTGCTCCTAAAGACGTAAATTGTTTTATGAAACGCGTCAAGACTCGTGATGCGATGTACTTATATACGACCTTTACGATTGACAAATGTATGAAGAGGAGTACATTGCAACACAAGTCTCGACGCGTTTCATAAAACATTTTTTACGTCTTCAGGAGCAGATCCAACTGACAGGCTGTCTATGCATTAAATACAAGACAGAGAGATATAGGTTTATTTAGATTTGGTATATCAGTGTTGTATTTAATTCGTAGACACCCTGTCAGTTGTATTGAATCCTGAAGAAGTGAATTGTTGGTTTACGAAACGCGTCAATATGATGCCATGTATTTCTCTGTCATATACAAGCTTTATGATTAACAAATGTATGAACAAGCCACTTGAAGACATCGTTATGTAAATCAGCATTGCATGCTAAATAAGGTTTTAATCCTTAGATGTGGTTTTACGAAACGCGTTGGCAAAGTCCCATGGGTGTTTCTATTTTTTTTTTTTTTTTCAGCAAAGTTGGTGGAAAGACGTCCATCTTCCTAGGGCACTAGCAAAAAAAAAACAACAAAAAACCAAATGCATGCTAAGAGAGGGGTTATACTAGGGGCTGGCTAGTGTTCAACCCTCCTGTAGGCGGCATTGTAACCCAACTGTATCACAATTCCGGTGTCCATTATTGGATGATGAAGAGATACCTTGTGCAAACCTACCTCCATTTCCACCCCATTTGTGGGTTGTATTCTTATTAGAAGAGGAAATCTGCTGGCAGTTCTCAGTCATGGCTTTACCGCAAAAAAAAAGTCTTACAAGCATTAAAAAATAAAAAGCGTTTCCTTAGTACAACTTTTACAGACGAGTCCTCTTTGCATGCCGTTTGCCCCCCCCCTCCCCCGATAACAGAGCTTACAGCCATATAGCCCGGTAATAAACAAAGCTAGAAAACATGCAACATAGGAAAGGCGGTGGGCCGCGCGCCCTGGGCGTCTCCACCCATGATGATGAGGGTTTGCAAGGGCAGGGGAAGCAGGCAGTCAATGAAGTTTGAGGCTCTGGCGGTCTCTACTGGCAGGCGGAGGTAATACAAAGCGTTGTTGAGGCACTGGGTGGGTCTAGCTGGAGAGGTGGGTCTAGCACCATGTAGGGTCTTTTATATCACAAGGCCACACAGAGCGGAGCGCAGCGGGGGGGCCGGGGCAGAGGGCCAGGTTACATCAGCAGGACGGCCGGACCTTCGGGTGGGAGGAAGAAAAAAAAAAAAGGCACAGCGGGCTACATTCACCTCTTGTGCTCCCACCGGTACAGCAGGTGCCAGTGATTACGAATTCTCGGAAGGAAGGTGCTAGAGGCAGAGCCGTACAATGGCCTTTAGGTCGCTGACACCGAACAGTGCAAAATATGTACATTCAGGATGGAAGCTCCTCGGTGGACAGCTGGGACGATGAAGGATGCAAAGTTTGGTTGGGTCTGATCCGTAGCAGTAAGCCGGGCCCCGCTGCGCCCATAACAGTCATGTCACATGATAAAGCCTTAGGGTTGTTTTGGTGGGCGGTCGCTCAGCAGGAGCTGGTCTGCAGATTACTCTCCGCCAGCAGTGAGGTGATAGAACTTGGGTCGTACTTGCCGTCAAATTCACCATCAGAACTCAAGTCATCGTCAGCGGTGGGACGGACTGGCTTTCGCCTGTGAAGAAGAGAACGGTTTGCAGATGAGAAAATGTGGACTTCAGAAGTAATATTATTATAGAATACATTTCATGAGTCAATGTAATCCTCAGCTAAAAAATTGTTTTGCCCTTCCACACATTTTGGAGGTGGGTGGGGGAATCACTCTCGCTGTGGCTTTGTATTCTGACAGCGGGGAGACTCCCCCACCATCAGTATGCACTGATCACGATTGCCAGCTATAGCCTGCAACACTGATTGAACAGGCTGGTTTAACAGAAGCCGATTGGCAAACCAGACAGCCCCATACATGGACTGAAATTCAGCAGGTCCCCGTTGAACCGGCCAAAATTTTGATGTACGGTTGCCATAACTCAACATACTGAGCTTCAGAAGTAATATTATTATAGAATACATTTCATGAGTCAATGTAATCCTCAGCTAAAAATTAGTTTTGCCCTTCCACACATTTTGGAGGTAGGTGGGGGAATCACTCCCGCTGAGACTCCCCCCACCGTCAGTATGCACTGATCACTATTGCCAGCTATAGCCAGCAGCACTGATTGATCAAGACCCAACGGGCTGGTTGCACAGAAGCCGATTGGTAAACCAGACAGCCCATACATGGACTGAAATTCAGCAGGTCCCCGCTGAACTGGCCAAAATTTTGATCCATGTATTGTTGCCATAACCAACCATGGTTGCCATAACTCTTACATACAGAGCTTCAGAAGTAATATTATTATAAAATACATTTCATGAGTCAATGTAATCCTCAGCTAAACATTTGTTTTGCCCTTCCACATATTTTGGAGGTAGGTGAATCACTCCCGCTGAGACTCCCCCACCGTCAGTATGCACTGATCACTATTGCCAGCAGCATTGATTGATCAAGAAAGACTCAATAGGCTGGTTGCACAGAAGCCGATTGGTAAACCAGGCAGCCCATACATGGACTGAAATTTAGCAGGTCCCCGCTGAGCCGACCAAAATTTTGATCCATGTAGTTGCCATAACTCAACATACTGAGCTGCCAGACTCCAAATGTCCCCCAAGTGTGTAACTTCTAAGTGTGATCCTCTACAGCAGCCTTTCTCAACCTTTTCAACACAGAGGAATCCTTGAAATAATTCTCCGGGAACCCCTGCTAAAAAGCTACAACTCATGATACATTAGTGTGATGGCCAATGGGAAGAATGCTCCTTACACTTGTGGTCAATGGGAAGAATGCTCCTTACACTTGTGATCATTGGGAAGAATTACCCCCTTACAGATAGCTAAAAAGATCAATGGTGTCATTGGGAATTTAATTGAGAGGTAGAAATTGACCACTGCTCAAGGAACCCCTAGCAACCCTAGGCTTCCACTGAACCCTGGTTGAGAAACCCTGCTCTACAGTGCCTTGAAAAAGTATACATACCCCTTATATTTTCCACATTATGTCATGTGGAAGGAAAATGATAAATGGTTTTCATACATTTTTTTAAAAATAAATCTGTGAAAAGTGTGAGGGGCATTTGTATGGTGCCCCCTTTACTCTGATACCCCTAACTAAAATCTAGAGGAACCAATTGCCTTCAGAAGTCACCTAATGAGTAAATAGAGCCCACCTGTGTGTGATTTAATGTCAGTATAAATACAGCTGTTCTGTGAAGCCCTCAGAGGTTTGTTAGATAACCTTAGTGAGCAAACAACATCATGAAGGCCATGGAACACAGCAGACAGGTAAGGGATAAAGTTGTGGAGAAGTATAAAGCAGGGTTGGGTTATAAAAAAAAAACCTCCCAAGCTTTGAACATCTCACAGAGCTCTGTTCAATCCATCATCGGAAAATGAAAAGAGTATGGGCACAACTGCCAACCTACCAAGACATGGCCGTCCACCTAAACTGACCGGCTGGGCAAGGAGAGCGTTCATTAGAGAAGCAGCCAAGAGGTCCATTGTAACTCTGGAGGAGCTGCAGAGATCCACAGCTCAGGTGGGAAAATCTGTCCACAGGACAACTATTAGTCGTGCCCTCCACAAATCTACCCTTTATGGAAGAGTGGCAAGACGAAAGCCATAAGAAGTCCCATTTGCAGTTTGTGAGAAGCCATGTGGGGGACACAGCAAACATGTGGAAGAAGGGGCTCTGGTCAGATGAGACCAAAATCTAACTTTTTGATCCAAGTGTGGCGGAAAACTAACACTGCACATCACCCTGAACTCACCATCCCCACCGTGAAACATGGTGGTGGCAGCTTCATGGTGTGGGGATGATTTTCTTCAGCAGGGACAGGGAAGCTGGTCAGAGTTGATGGGAAGATGGATGGAGCCAAATACAGGGCAATCTTAGAAGAAAACCTGTTAAGAGTCTGCAAAAGACTTGAGACCGGGGCAGAGGTTCACCTTCCAGCAGGACAACGACCCTAAACATCCAGCCAGAGCTACAATGGAATGGTTTAGATCAAAGCATATTCATGGGTTAGAATGGCCCAGTCACAGTCCAGACCTAAATCCAATTCAGAATCTGTGGAAATTACTAATCACAGGCGCTCTCCATCCAATCTGACAGAGCTTGGAATATTCTTCAAAGAAGAATGGGCAAAAATTTCCTCTCTAGATGGGCAAAGCTGGCAGAGACTTCCCCAAAAAGACTCACAGCTGTAATTGCAGAGAAAGGCGGTTCTACTAATTATTGCCTCCGGGGGGCGCCATACAAATGCCCCCCACACTTTTCACAGATTTATTTGTATAATTTTCCTTCCACTTCACAATTATGAGCCCCTTTGTGTCGTCTATCACATAAAATCCCAATAAAATACATTTACGTTTTTTTGGTTGTAACAAAATGTGGGGACATTTCAAGGGGTCTTTCAAGGCACTGTAGAAGGAGAGGAGGGGGAGGCATAAAAATGGTAGTAGAGGAGGAGAATATCACAGCTCGGCTTGTTGGTTGCTGTATTGGTTGGTGGCTCGCTCTTACCTCGTCTCTTTCTCCAGTGATTTGAGTCGGGCCTGTAGCTGTTCATTCAGCTCGTGTTGTTCCTCCATCTCTCGCACGGCCTTCTTCCGCATCCCTTCCAGACGCTCGATCTCCTCCTCCGCCTCATCCACCTGCCTCTTCAGAGCCTTCACCCGCAAGTTGAGCTGTGGCCGGAGGACAGGACACAAGAGGTGCATTAATATAAGGTGACACTCAAGGTCGATCATGAACCATGGGCTCATGGTAGATCTTCTGCACAGAAGCATTACTAAAAGAGTCGTTTAGATTCCAACACAAACACAATTCCTGTGTGAGAAGAACAACACCTTGGCTACACACAAGACCCACGGCAGTGACATGAATCGTAGTGAAGCAGAAGAACTTCAGAATTAGCATGCTTGACCCCATGCAGTCTAGAGGAGTTGTTGCACCTCGGACCCCGAGAGCTGTAAAGCCACAATATTAACCTGACCCTCACCTGATCCTTCTGGTCATTGACTTGGAGTCTCTCGTCTTCCAGTTGGATGTTCAGTTCCTTCAGCTTCCTCTCCAGCTTGCGGTTGGAGGACAGTAAGGTGCTCTTCTCCCTGGAGGACACGGCATGAAAATCATAAAAGCAAACATCCCATATCCCCAATGACCTATATTCATCAATATTCTGGGGTTGTATTATAAATTAGCAATACTGTAGGTTTAGACCGGAGCCACCCTGGCCGCCCCACCAATAACAAACATCGTTCTCATTCCATAGATTCATCTCATCGTGGAGTTTCACAACACTGGGGTGACATCAATAGTTTGGCAGGAGCCTTCCTCTGGGTGTGGCCTACTTCACAAACATGAACTCCAGCCTAAAGGCACAACTGGTGTAAGAGCGACCCGCCATTTTGTTAAAGTGAACCTGTGCCAGCAACAAGATCATGGTAATGGTGGTCCCACCAGAAGCTTATACTTCCCTTTCCTTCAATCTCTGACTTCTTCATTTAGCCAACAACAATAGCTGGTACTGCTGGGTGTGGGGAGCGTAGGACTTACTCCCACAGATCATGGCTGTTTAGACATAAGTGCGATGTGAGACTTTCAAATCTGGACTTTCCTCATTCCTGATGGCCATTTCGAATGGGAAGCCAATAAAGGGGCCACCATGAAAGGGAACCTACCTACGTTTACACATTAAGAGCTATGATCTCAGGCCTCCCTTACCTTTCCTCGGTCTGCAGTCTCTCCTGGACCTCCTGCAACTTGGCCTCCAGCTGGGACAGGTTGGCGCTGGGTTTATGCTGCCCCTCCATGCTGGCCAAGCGGCTCTTCAGATCTTTGTTCTTCCAGGAAATAAAAAAAGAAATATACATATAAATTATGAATACTTTCCCTGGTTAGAAGAGTAGAGAAATATATCTGGTGATAAAGAGAACAAATACAACTCTCGATAAAGCCCTGGCAGGAATGTGTAGACTCAACACTGATTGGTGAGAAGGACAGACTGGTCAGGATTTGCACTGCTGTATGGGGCAACATTAGCCAGGAATGGTAAAGCTCATGAGCTTGACCAGGAACTGGAGAAGAGAATGATGCTGTGAGACATACTAAACCAAACATCGAAGTTATCTAGAAGATCTGTAGATCTCCTATAGAGCTGTAGACCACCATTGGCTCATCTCAAGTGCCAGGCATGCTGCGTTCCTCCCGGACTGTGAGCACAGTGCCTACACCATAAAAGATGTGCACACTTTGCTCCATAGAGAAAGGAATGCACTCTGTCCATCTCCAATGAGACCAGGAGACTGAGCCAGAACAGGTTCTTCAAGGCTGTGGAAGTGCCATTACCACCCCAACATGATGCGGTGATCACCCCCTAGCAACCACATGTGCTACTCCAATGTCTGGCATTGCTTGTTTTTATCCTTGGTGCCCGACATATGGACCTCTATGCTCTGGACCCCAGTGCATGTCCAAAGCGCAGGGTTGTTCATACAGATTCAGGAGCAGCTGTCAGCACTCCTCTATTCGTGTAAACAAAGCTGTCAGGTTGTTAGTTTAGGAGAAATGACAGATTGGTACTTGCTCCTGTATAAGCCGTATCCCCACCCTGCAAACAGACAAAACAGTTTGCAGGTTTGCTTATCTCACCTGCATGTACCTTTCTACTGCCATCTCCCTGGTCACCTCTCCTGGCTGTGTCCCCACCGGTCACATTGCTCCCTGGATCTCCCCTTCTAAGACTCCTCTATCAGCCGTACCCCCACCAGTCACATTGTTCCCTGCGATCTAACTTTCTAAGACTCCTCTTCTCTTGGCCATGTCCCCACCAGTCACATTGCTCCCCGGATCTTCCCTTCTAAGACTCCTCTCTCACATTGCTCCTGGGGACCTCTCCCTGTCAGACTCTCTCCCGGCCGTGTCCCCACCAGTCACATTGCTCCCTGGGATCTTCCCTTCTAAGGCTCCTGTCCCAGGCGTGTCCCCACCAGTCACATTGCTCCCTGGGACCTCTCCCTGCCAGACTCCTCATCTCCCAGTCCTGTCCCCACCAGTCACATTGCTCCCGGGGACCTCTCCCTGTGAGACTCCTCCTCTCCCAGCCGTGTCCCCACCAGTCACATTGCTCCTGGGGACCTCTCCCTGTGAGACTCCTCCTCTCCCAGCCATGTCCCCACCAGTCACATCGCTCCCTGGGATCTTCCCTTCTAAGACTCCTATAAATGTTAAACAAAAAGAGTTTTTAACAAATAAAATTTATAATAAAAAAAAAAAAAAAACAGAAAAACATTAGCCAATGACAGCTGATCACAGAATGTAAACACAAGCTGGTTATCAGCTTTTCTCTCCTCACGCTGAGGGCAGGAGGAAAAAAACAAACCGATAACCGGCTTCTGTTACAGGGACATCGATCCCACACAGTGCCCACCTGTGCTGCCAATCAGTGGCCACCAGTGCCAGCTATTGGAGTCCATCAGTGTAGCCTCATCTTTATCCATCAGTGCAGCCTCATCAGTGTCACCTCCTCATCAGTGCCCATCAATGCAGCTTCATCAGTGCCCATCAGTGCAGCCTCATCAGCGCCCATCTGTGTCCCCTTATCAGTGCAGCCTCATCAGTGTCACCTCATCAGTGCCCATCAGTGTCACCTCATCAGTGCTATTACCGGTTTGCAAAATTTTATAACAAAATATTTTCTGTTTCTTTATTAAAAAATAAAACCCCCAGTGGTGATTAAATACCACAAAAAAAAAAAAGCTAATTTGTTTGGGTACAGCGTCGCTGAGGGGGGGTGCCCGGTAAGCAAATGGTTAAAGCAGTGCAAAAAAATGGCCTGGCCATGATGGGGTAAAACCTTTGGTGGAATTGAGTCTTGTACTTTTTATTTTTCTAATGTAATCAGCAGCAGCATTTATAATTCAGAATCTTCTATATGCATAAAAAAAGATAATAATATGGGGGATTAAACTAAATATTGGTGCCACCGAGATGTCTCTATGGTGATGGTGCTGACACGGGCATCACACAGGCAATCGAAGAATTCTCAAAGTAGTTGCACCACCTGCAGGCGGAGCTCGGTACTGCTTCATATAGAGAACAAAAGCGGAGCGGAAAGAAAAATAAGCACCACAGAATCTTACTGGGCATTCAGGACATAACTGAAAATTAATAAAAAGGGGCCAACAGCCCAATCCTTACTGTAGTAGGGCATTTCTGCCAAGACGCTGACCACACGGCTTCTACCAGAGGAACTTGGGGGAGGAGGGGGGTGGTACTGAGGCAGCCAATTAGCATCCGTCTCCTTGGTTCAGCCTCCGAAGATCCTCAGCAAAGACCATGTGACCTCTGGAATGGCACCCCTACTGCAGGGTCTACTACTTTATTGGAGAATAAAGTATTGTTGTTTTTAACTATGTTGGATTATTAAACAGCTACACTTAGGTGGCGGCGCCCTCTCTCTCTCTCGTTTGTTTTCTGATCTGTGCATCGGGTCAAGACGTTTTTTGAGGAGCTGCAAGCACTTCTGATAGCTTTATGAACTTCTCTTCATGCCGAATGACTTCCCATATGCCAGCCCACCCCCAACCCCCACTTTTACACACCCAATTTTGCGGCATATCTGTCCCTATTCAGCCACCACTGCCTTATGGTGGCGTTTACACGTGTGCATTAGGCCGTGTTACAACAATGCACAGTGTATGCAGGGGTGTTGCTAGGTGGGGAAAAGACCAGGAGCTTCAGCCCGAAGGTCAGCCCAGCATTAAGCGGGGGGTGGGCTCACTTGCTGGTTGCTGCCTGGTTCACCAGTGCCCATCAACGTTGACCACTAAACTGACCAACTGACCCCTACACTGACCTGACACATACACTGACCTACCTGACCCCTACACTGACCTACCTGACCTCTACACTAACCCCCTGCCCCCTACACTGACCTACCTGACCTCTACACTAACCCCCTGACCCCTACACTGACCTGCCTGACACATACACTGACTACCTGACCCCTACACTGACGTACCTGACACATACACTGACCTACCTGACACATACAATGCCCTACTTGCCCCTACACTAACCCCCCTGACACATACACTGACCCCTACACTAACCCCCTGACCCCTACACGGACCTACCTGCCCCTACACTAACCCCCCTGACCCCTACACTGACCTACCTGGCTCCTACACTGACCTAACTGCCCCCTACACTGACCTCCCTGAAGCCTTCACTGACCCTACCCGACACATACACTGACCTAGTGTAAGTATTTGCCAGCACACCAAGGATCACCGTCCAAAAGTTCTTTATTCAAAGACAGATCACATCACAAAGAGTGCAACATTTTGGAGTCACGCAGGACCTCTTGGCCAGGAATGTGCCTACACGAACCCCCGACTCCTACACGGACATACCTGGTTATTTCTTGAAAACCTGCCACTAGGAACCA
>BLSH010169046.1:40132-55293 GCA_018402905.1 Glandirana rugosa | reverse complement strand
CAATGCTGCCTTATACACATATTGCTCCAGGTCTCTGCCCCCCTCCCTCTGGATCACACTGCTGCCTTATACACACATTGCTCCAGGTCTCTGCCCCCCTTCCTCTGGATCACACTGCTGCCTTATACACACAATGCTCCAAGTCTCTTCCCCCCTCCCTCTGGATCACACTGCTGCCTTATACACACAATGCTCCAGGTCTCCGCCCCCCTCCCTCTGGATCACACTGCTGCCTTATACACACAATGCTCCAGGTCTCCGCCCCCCTCCCTCTGGATCACACTGCTGCCTTATACACACAATGCTCTGGCTCTCTACCCTCCCCCCCCCCATACACACACACACAATTGAGCACAGTGCTCCCTCCCACAGTCTGATCAGCTTTGCCAATGGAAGTCCCCTCCTTCTTCACCTCCCGCTCTCTGCACTACTCCCAGCGCTTCCCTCTGAGCTCACAGGAGCTGGAACTACAGAGGAGGCATCGGGTATCAATGCTCGCTGACAGTACCGATTGTCAGTACACATTGTAATACAACACTGGAAACAGCATTGGTAGTATACATCCACCACAATGTTGATTTGTGGCAAAACCCCTGGGGACCACCAAAATATTCTTGTCCACAGACCACTGGTTAGCAACTTCTCCACTGCAGTGTATACACTGAGTACATTGTGGTCACAGCAGGTCCTTTGATGGCACCAACAGTTGACCATCTGTCCAAATCAGATTCCACGAGTAATACTTGGCTATCTGGAGAACATGGTCAATGGTTGCCTTACCTTGAGAAGCTCATCGTAGTCCCTCTTGGTTTGCTGGACCTCGCGGCTGTACTGATCTCGTAGTTTTTCCGTCTCGCGGTCGCGTCCGGACACCTCATCTTTCAGCGCCCCCTTCAGGGCGGAGAGCTCCCTGTCCCGTTGGTACAGAGTCTCCTCTACCCTCTGCATTTCCTGAGACATCTGGTGTATCTGATCCTGGAAGCTCTGTGACTCCTGTGGGTGAGACAGCATTATATATGCCATGAAAAGAAGAGTGCAATGCCCAGACAGATCCCCCGTGGAGGAGGACTGATGGCGCTCCTGCTCAGAGCGTCTTCCCAACACTAATGGAACAAGGAGCTATAAGGTGGTGAAGAGCCGGCAACTCGTTCTTCCAAAAAAAAAATCACTTTATCACATCGAGTGGCGTGAACAAAGTACAGTGGCTTACGCATTTCGGCAATAAGCTTTAATATTAGCCAATGGCAGGTGTTCTATAGGAATAGAGGGCAGTACTCTGGCCTTGCACCAATTCACCCTGGGTTCACTTCCCACCATACTATAAGTGATCTCTGTACAGCACTGCGGTATATGTCAGAGCTATATAAATGTATAATAATAATAATAGTGTGTGACTGTGGGGGGACATTAGAGTGTAAGCTCCTCTGGTACAGAGACTGGTGTGACTGTGGGGGGAGGGGACATTAGAGTGTAAGCTCTTCTGGTACAGAGACTGGTATGACCATGGGGGAGGGGACATTCGAGTGTAAGCTCCTCTGGTACAGAGACTGGTGTGACTGTGGGGGGAGGGGACATTCGAGTGTAAGCTCCTCTGGTACAGAGACTGATGTGACTGCAGGGGGAGGGGACATTGGGGATTGGCTCGTTGATCTCTGTACAGCACTGCGGTATATGTCAGAGCTATATAAATGTATAATAATATAGTGTGTCACTGTGGGGGGAGGAACATTAGAGTGTAAGCTCCTCTGTGCCGTCTACTCCATCTCAGTGTATCATTTTTCCTTACCTTCAGCCTTTCTTCATAGCTTTTCTTGGTCTGCTGCAGCTCACGGCTGTGCTGCTCTCGCAGTTTCTCCAGCTCGTGGTCGTGTCCGGACACCTCGTCTTTCAGCGCCCCCTTCAGGGCAAAAAGCTCCCTGTCCCGCTTTTGCACAGTCTCCTCCACCCTCTGCTTCTCCTGAGACAGCTGGCGGAGCTCATCTTGGGAGCGCTGCAGCTCCTGTCGGAGAGATAGGACAGATGGAGATATAAAATCTGGGGCGGTTCAGATCATTTTGCTTTGGTAAATAAAATCGGTTTGGATTTTTCTCATGAGATAAAAAAAAAAATATATACAATTTCAGATCAAGCAGCCGCATGCTGAATGGTGTAAACAATGTATCAGCCCATTTACAATCCAAAAACTTAGTCAAATGTGGAATTAACCTCAGCGATTGATCTCCAACAAATATTGGCTGTATTTATAGATTCAGGCAATAAAGCAAGTTTGCAAATGCGATTTTCCTTATTCCTGCCGTCCCCCAAGAAGATTTTATTGGTTTAGATTTCTGTCTGATAAAGTTGTCTGCAGTTATCTTCAGGGTTTTATCAAAGATGGCAACCTTGTCACCCCTTTAGATCTCCCCAGTCTAGTAAACTTTGTGGGTGCTGTCAAAAGTGAAGCAACCATTGTCACCTAATCACATTTTCTTGCAAACATGCTCTGGTGTGAAGGCCTTAGCTCAAATTTTGACATGGTGCCTCCACGGTGGCGGTTATGGCTCAACAAGAAACACCACAACAGACCGCACCGGCTTACGTACTTCCAAAGCTCCTGGTGCTCTTTAGGACCAGACGTTCTCAACCAGGGTTCTGGAAGCCGAGGGTTCCTCCAGAGTTTGCTAGGCATTGTTTGAACGGTTTGGCAGGCGTTGGCTAGACGTTGTTTGGCTGCCAAATTCCAGGACCAATGCCAATTGGCAGTTCCAGATGCAGGACACCAATGGTCTTTTTACTGGTAGGACGAGAGAAGGTAAAAAGCCCATTCGTGAAAAGAATGGTAGAGGTGCCTAATGTGGTGTGTCCAAGAATGGGTCGGAGTCATAAAGTTTCAGCAATGGGCTTTTTACCTCCTCTCATCCTACCAGTACAATACTCACCACCTAAGAACCCATAGAGGATCCAGGATTGGAAGCCTCGTGGCATTTCGTTTTTCCTTTCATTTCTCCAAATTGAGGATATAATGACATTTAGATACATGCTACACTATAAAGGGATTTCCCGCCTCTCCCTTCTCTTTTTCCAGTGGATACCTCGGGCCTTATGGGTCAGACTTTTGAGGAGGACCACCACCACCTGAATCCCAATGATCTTTTTAGCAGTCTGCAAAGGTGGCATTCCGACCACCACTGCAATGGTTTCTCCAAGGCATGGTTTTAGCTGTGGATGATTGACATCCCCCCCCCCCCCATCACATGGTGCCTCCCTATTTCCAGGGCTAATGCTATTTGATAGGCCCAGATGCAGGACACCAATGACATTTTTACTGGTGGGATGGGAGGAGGTAAAAAGCCCATTGGAGAAAATAATGGCAGCTACACCCAATGTGGTGTTTCCAAGGATGGGACGGAGTCATCAAGGTTCACCGATGGGCCTTTTACTGCCTCTCATCCTACCAGTACAGTGCTCACATAAGAAACCACAGAGCAGCCTTTCTCAACCTTTTCAACACTGAGGAACCCTTGAAATAATTCTCCGGTCTCGGGGAATCCCTGCTAAAAATTAAAAATCTACAACTCATGATACATTAGTGTGATGGTCAATGGGAGGAATGCTCCTCACACTTTTGGTCATTGGAAAGAATTATCCCTTACAGATAGCTAAAAATATCAATGGTATCATTGGGAATTTATCTGAGAGGTAGAAATTGACCATTGCTCCAGGAACCCCTAGCAACCTCTGGAGGAACCCTAGGGTTCCATGCAACCCTGGTTGAGAATCCCTGCCATAGAAGATCCAGCATCGAGAGCATCCAACGTCACCCCATGCGAAGATTGACACCTTTTTTCCATCTAAATTCATGGAAGGTCACATGGTTCTCGCCGTCTGGGTCACCACAACCTCACCAGATGGAAGTTATTTTTCTTTCCTTTTTTTTTTCCCCTTGAGGAAATGCATTTAGATACATACCATGCTATAGGAGGGCACCCCCGCCTCTACCCTCTTTTTCCAATCGATACGTCGGGCCTTTTAATGCATCTCCAACCTGCTTTTTCAGTCTAACCCCTCTGACCTTTAAAGGAGGACCACCACCTGAACCCCAATGATCTTTTTATCTGGTATTCTGACCACCACTGCAAGGTGGAAGTGGAGGGAGGTGGAGATGGCATCATTTCTACTGGCCACCAATCAGTTTGTTTGAGCCGGGGTTTTCCAAGATCTAAAAATAATTTCAAGAATTCTCTTGGCGCAGAAGCGTAACTAGAACCTCCAGGGCCCCGGTGCAAGAAATTAGGAAGGGACCCCTGGCCAGTGTTGCCAACCTCCTGCAGCATTTTTTACTGGCAAAACGTGTCAAATTTACTGGCGGATCACATTTTTTACTGACACCTTGAAAAATAACAGAACTCCTATAAAAAACTGATATTTAAACACAACATGGAAACACTGACAATACCCATACCAAGAAGTTTGCCTGGTTTACACTTAAAAAATCAGCACAGCATGACAAATTATCAGACCCTGATATTTATAGACAGTTGTAAAAATCACTGATTCTTACAAACTGTCAGTAAATTTACTGGCGGTTGGCAACCCTGCCTCTGCCCAGGGACCTTCCCTCTTCCCGCTGATGCTGGGGCCTTTTACTCCCATCTTGGGTCCCTTTATTACAGTACGGCAGCGGGACCCTTTCACAAGTTCTGCAGCGGGAGCCCCCTTTCTGCCATCTTCGGGCCTCCCCATGGTGGTGAAATATCAGGGTCCGGTCACAATTGCAACCTTTGCAATCCTGATAGTTCCCTCACTGGTGTCAGTAGTTTTTCCATTTTTATTTTGATTTTATTATTTTTTTTACCATTTCATTTCTTTTACAATTTTATTTTTATTATCATTTACAATTTTTTTTAGGAGCTCTGTTGGGGGGGGGGGGGGCTTTGAAGAGATATCAGGGGGTCTAAACAAACCTCAGCCCTCAGTCTCCATCTGTGTAGCCTCAGCTGCACATAATGAATGGACAGGAATAGCTGTGCACCGAGCCTCCCATTAATTCAGAAATGGAAGTATAGTAAACAGTTTACTATGCTTCAGTTATGAATGAGCCAATTGGTACCAATCACTGACTCTGTCCATTCAGAAAAGGAAGGAGCCGGTAAATGACAAATTTACTGACCCGTTCCCATCTCTCCATCATGACTCATCTTCTACAGCAGCTGGCAGGAGAGAGGAGGTGGGGAAGACAGCAGCTCTGTGGGGGGGGGGGGGGGGGGACCAGGGAAGCACACAGGGGCCCTGGGAACAGCAGAAGACAAGTAAACTGGATAAGAGGGGCGGCGGGGGCAGCATATAGAGGAACCAATCTCCTGCATTAGGAGAAAAATGGAGGAGATTGGTTCCTCTAAATGCCACCACCGCCATCCCTCCTATCCAGGTGTACAAGGGAGGCACATGGGGCCCAATTGCAATCGCAACCCCTATCGTTACGCCCCTGCTCCTGGGGAAAAAGGCTGCTTTAGACAAAGGCAAAAAAAAAAAGCAAAAAGCCCATTACATCAGATGTGGTGCTTAGGCAAAAAAAACACAAGAGAACTGTGAGTAGCCCCGGAAGACTGGACTTTTTCCTAAAAAGGCAGCTATAGAGTGTGCCTGACTGATATGAGCCAAATCATTTCATACTCTTCCTGAAAAACTGGAGAAGATCGAACAAAAATTACATCTATAGCCGACTAGAATAGATCAGAAAACAGAGATTTGCACGGGATAAGGCAGCTTTTCGAATTACACATACGAACCCTCTTGGTAGCCTCCACCTCTCCGGGCTCCACAGAGCCTTTCTTGGCTCGCTCAAGCTCAGACTGCACAAGGGCAAATCGATCTTTCATCTCACTCAGCTCGTCCTCAAATTCTTCCTTCTCAGTCTTCAGCTGTAAGACCCTGAAATAACCCCACACCCCCCCAGACATAGGTGAGATAGGATCAATATAATAGAACAATGATTTTGAGAAAGAGCAGACATTGTGCAGGTGTACGCATTCTAAAAAGTCCCACTTTCTGTCCTGTAGAGAGCTATGACCCCAAATCTACTGACCAAACTTGTGATGAATTGGAATGTGGATGGCGAGCCAGGTCTTGGATGTATCCAACATCAGGACCTGACCTCGTAAATGGTGGCCAGCTCCAAAAAGTCATGGTTTGACCAGTTTGGTGTGGAGGAACTCGAGTGTCCTGTGGAGAGCCATGACCTCAAATCTACTGACCAAACTTGTGATGAATTGGAATGTGGAGCCAGATCTTTTTTTTGGTGCCCAATATGTGAGCCAGGTCTTCTTATCCAACATCAGAACCTGACCTCGTAAATGGTGGCCAGCTCCATAAAGACATGGTTTGACCAGCTTGGTGTGGAGGAACTCGAGTGTCCTGTAGAGAGCTATGACCTCAAATCTACTGACCAAACTTGTGATGAATTGTAATGTGGATGGTGAGCCAGGTTTCTTATCCAACATCAGTACTGACCTCATAAATGGCGGCTAGCTCCATAAAGACATGGTTTGACCAGTTTGGTGTGGAAGAATTTGAGTGTCCTGTAGAGAGCTATGACCTCAAATCTACTGACCAAACTTCTGATGAATTGGAATGTGGATGGTGAGCCAGGTCTTTTTTTGGTGCCCAATAGGCGAGCAAGGTTTTCTCATCCAACATCAGTACCTGACCTCGTAAATGGTGGCCAGCTCCATAAAGACATGGTTGAACCAGTTTGGTGTGGAGGAACTCGAGTGTCCTGTAGAGAGCTATGACCTCAAATCTACTGACCAAACTTCTGATGAATTGGAATGTGGATGGTGAGCCAGGTGTTTTTTTTGGTGCCCAATAGGGGAGCAAGGTCTTCTCATCCAACATCAGTACCTGACCTCGTAAATGGTGGCCAGCTCCATAAAGACATGGTTGAACCAGTTTGGTGTGGAGGAACTCGAGTGTCCTGTAGAGAGCTATGACCTCAAATCTACTGACCAAACTTCTGATGAATTGGAATGTGGATGGTGAGCCAGGTGTTTTTTTTGGTGCCCAATAGGGGAGCAAGGTCTTCTCATCCAACATCAGTACCTGACCTCGTAAATGGTGGCCAGCTCCATAAAGACATGGTTGAACCAGTTTGGTGTGGAGGAACTCGAGTGTCCTGTAGAGAGCTATGACCTCAAATCTACTGACCAAACTTCTGATGAATTGGAATGTGGATGGTGAGCCAGGTCTTTTTTTGGTGCCCAATATGTGAGCCAGGTCTCCTCATCCAACATCAGTACCTGACCTCGTAAATGGTGGCCAGCTCCATAAAGACAGCCAACACGTATATGGGCCCTTTTTTATGTGCTCACCTCAACTGCTTTGCCGAAAACAAAGCTGATTTGCTGGAGCTCAGATTACAGACACAGCTGACTAAGTCAAGGGAGTGACTCTCAACCCCATGCTCTTTACGACTGAATTTTAATTAGAGAGAGACAGTCTCAAAGAAAGCAGTCTCTGCTGTGCGTTGGGAGTCAGGGATGCATCCTATATTAAAGGTTTCCAGCTATGTGGTAACAGCTTGGGGAAGACCTTTTCTGTTAACTGTGCCCATGTGTACAGTCAGCTCCAAAAAGACATGGTTTGACCAGTTTGGTGTGGAGGAACTTGAGTGTCCTGTAGAGAGCTATGACCTCAAATCTACTGACCAAACTTGTGATGAATTGGAATGTGGAGCCAGGTCTTTTTTTTTGGTGCCCAATATCTGAGCCAAGTCTTCTTATCCAACATCAGTACCTTACCTCATAAATGGTGGCCAGCTCCATAAAAGACATGGTTTGACCAGCTTGGTGTGGAGGAACGAGAATGTCCTGTAGAGAGCTATGACCTCAAATCTACTGACCAAACTTGTGATGAATTGGAATGTGGATGGTGAGCCAGGTCTTCTCAACCAACATCAGTAGCTGACCTCGTAAATGGCAGCTAGCGCCATAAAAACATGGCTTGACCAGTTTGGTGTGGAGGAACGTGAATGTCCTGTAGAGAGCTATGACCTCAAATCTACTGACCAAACTTCTGATGAATTGGAATGTGGATGGTGAGCGAGGTCTTTTTTTTTGGTGCCCAATATGTGAGCCAGGTTTTCTCATCCAACATCAGTACCTGACCTCGTAAATGGTGGCCAGCTCCATAAAGACATGGTTTAATCAGTTTGGTGTGGAGGAACTTGAGTGTCCTGCACAGAGCCCTGACCTCAACCTTACTGACTAAGCTTGTGATGAACTGGAATGCGGACTCTGAACCAGGTCTTTTTTTTTTTTTTGGTGACCAATGTAAGGCCGGATGTGTGAGTCAGGTCTTCTCATTTAATATCAGTACATGACCTTGTAAATGGTGGCCAGCTCCATAAAGACATGGTTTGACCCAGTTTGGTGTGGAGTAACTTGGGTGTCCTGCACAGAGCCTTGACCTCAACCCTACTGAACACCTTTGGGATGAATTGGAATGAAGAGGGTAAGCCAGGTCTTCTCATCCAAAATCAGTACCTCCCCTTGTAAATGGTGGCCAGCTCCAAAAAGACATAGTATGACCAGTTTGGGGTACTACTGAAAGCCCTAATGATGAAATGGAATGCTGGACATGAGCCAGGTCTTTTTTTGGTGCCCAATGTGAAGCCCAATATGTGAGCCAGGTCTTCTCATCCAACATCATTACCTGACCTCGTAAATGGTGGCCAGCTCCATAAAGACATAGGTTTACCAGTTTGGTTTGGAAAACTCGAGTGTACTGCATCAAGCTCTGAAGTCAACCCTACTGCCCAACCTTGTGATGAATTTGAATACAGATTGTGAGCTGGGTCTTTTTTTTTTTGTTTTGTTTTTTTTTGGTGCCTAATGTGTGAGCCATGTCTTCTCATCCAACATCAGTCCCTGGTCTCACAAATAGTGGCCAGCTCCATAAAGACATGGTTTGACCAGTTTGGGGTTGAGGAACCGTGTCCTGCACAGAACCCTGACCCCAATGCTACTGAACGCCCTAATGATGAAATGGAATGCTGGACATGAGCCAGGTATTTTTTTTGGCGCTCAATGTGTAAGACAGGTTTTCTCATCCAACATCTTTACCTGACCTCGTACATTGTGGCCAGCTCCATAAAGACATGGTTTCACCAGTTTGGTTTGGAAGAACTCAAGTGTCCTGCACAGAGCCCTGACATCAACCCTACTGACCAACCTTGTGATGAATTGGAATGGCAATGGTTAGCCAGGTCTTTTTTTGGCGCCCAATGTGAGGCCCAACATGTGAGCCAGGCCTTCTCATCTAAAATCAGTCCCTGGCCTCACAAATGGGTACAAATTCCCACAGACACTTTGAAATCTTGTGGAAAGCCTTCCTAGAAGGCTGGAGGATGTTATAGCCAACTAAGGGTGCAACTTCATAGTAGCCTTGGTTTTGGAATGAGATTTCTAACAAGCTCATTTAGGGGTGTTGGTCAAGTGTTCAAAAACTGTTGGCCATATAGTGCATGTGATGATATGTAACTAATACAAGGGAAGGGCCAACACCTGATCACAATGATGATATTACTTTCTTGAAAAGGGACCCTCATTTACAATGACCTGGCACTGAATACGATAGCAACTGACTAATGAGAATCTACAGACAGACATGTTCTAACGACCACTACAACAAAAGACGATATTTTAGAAATCAAGGCCTTCATAAAATAGAAGCATTGATCAAGAGCAGGGCGTTAAGCTGCTATGGATACTCACTCTTGCTTTGCGTTGCGAAGTTCATCCTTGTTTTTCTGGAACATCTCCTTCCATTGGTTGATCTCCTCAGTGCTCTCGTCTAACTCCCTCTGTAGGTTCCGCACCACCTGATTAATCTTCTGACGCTCGGACTCCAGGCTGATCTGATCCTGTGGGGGGAAAAAAAAGAAGATGCTACAGAGAGAGGCTGGGACAAGTCGGAGGAGTAACATAAAATCAGAGAGCTGGAACATTAGGGAGACCTTAGTCAGAAGAGAAGACAACGAAAATTGGTGACCATGTAACAAACATATGAGAAGACAACATGGGACACAACTGATTAAACGGGTCAGATAACGGAAAGACCAACCACTGATGAGATGATGGAAGACCACACTGACTAAAGACAAACTGAGAAAAAAGCTGAAGGACAAACAGGTGAGGTCAGTTATAGGCATGGGACAAACATGGAGACAGTGACGCAGGGTGGTAGAACATTGGCTGGACGGGCAAGACTAAGCAGTGAAGCATGCATCACAGATGTAGCAGCATAGGATGGCGGACAAACAACAAAGGCAGACGTGCGTCCTCCGATACCTGGGACACATTGTCCATGTTTTTCCTTAGCTGCTGCAAGTCCTTCTGGTACTGCAGACGCGTTTGGTCCATCTCCTTGTCATGATTGGCCACCTCGTCTTTCAGCGCCCCCTTCAGGGCGGTCAGTTCGCGATCTTTCTGTCTCAGAAGCTCCTCCTGCTTGTAGCGGATCTGCAGAACATCATCCAGTTCTTCTTGCATCTCTTCAAGCTCCTGAAGGATGGAGGGAGTGCGGTGGGAAGTGGTATGTGAAGGTGACCTTTACTAAGGAGGCCACTACGTCACTCGCTGTTTTATTGCACTGGCCTGTCGTATGCTGGGATAACCACACCAGGGCTCTTGGAACCCCCGAAACGTATTGACTATGGTCACAAACTTTATCTGAACTGTCATGTCTTCTCTGGGCAGACATACATCTGACTCTGTACACCATATGTGAGACTTATAAAAGGAACAAATCTCTTCTAGTGGGAAATCAGATAGGTCAGGGACAGCAAATACAATTGAATACCAGATACTGGCCATAAGCTTGAAGAGGCTTGCGCTCTGTTTTACCCATTTATGTAAAGCAGGCACTAGGGACGGTAGCTAAAGCAAGCTGCAGCACCAAGCTAGCTCTCAGGGGGAAGTAGCTTGCCCGGAACCGGGGGGGGGCAGATAGCAGGGGTCAAAGGTTACCTTCAACAGGGCGCTCTTGTCCCCCGACACCCCTTGCGTCCGCTGCCTGGTCACCTCTTCCTTGGCGTCCTGCAGTTTCACCTCCAGGGACCTCATTTTGGTTTCCACCTGTTCTTTGCTCATCCGAACTTCTATCAACCTGCCCAAAAAAACACAAAACGTCACCAGCAGGTCGGGCCATCTACCCAGCCGTGTGTGGTGTGCGTTGATACAACCCTGAGGAAGGAGGCCTCTTGGAGCCCCCAAAACTCCATCCCCCCCTCCCACAAAACGCCACCAGCAGGTCGGGCCATCTACCCAGCTGTGTGTGGTGTGCGTTGATACAACCCTGAGGAAGGAGGCCTCTTGGAACCCCCAGAACTCCACCCCCTCTCCCTCCGTACCCCAACAACAGGTCATGTAAATGCATGGATGTAACACGATTTGTTGATTCTCATCTGTGTTTGACTTTTCTTTGAATATTCTGCATGCTTGTTCTGGGTCTACGATTTAGGAACACCAAACCCAGACACAGCCAGGAAAGTTGCACTTTCAGAAGACCAACAATGGCATGTGTACTATATAGTAAGAATCTATAAACATCTGGCCATCATGAGCTTGTTGGACATCCCAATTCCAGAATCATACCCATTAATATAGAGTTGGCCCCCCTCTTCCAATGGCCAATTATGGGGATTGCCCCCCACCACCTTTGTGGCTCCAACATCCTTCTTCCTCTGGGAAGACTTTCCACAAGATTTTGGAGGGTGTCTGTGGGAATTTGTGGCCATTTCTGAGGCCAGGTACTGATGTTGGATAAGAAGACTTGGCTCACAATCAGCGTTCTAATTCACCCCAGAAGTGTTCAGTAGGGTTGAGGTCAGGGCTCTGTGCAGAACACTTGAGTTCCTTCATGACCTCAAACCTACTAAACACCTTTGGGATGAGAAGACCTCATACCAAAGGTGTTTCATAGGGTTAAGGGCAGATACTGATGTTGGATGAGAATACCTCATACTACAGGTGTTCTGTAGGGAGAGAAGATTTCATACCAAAGGTATTCCAAAAGTAGGGTTAAGGTCAGGGCTTTGTGCAAAGCACTCAAGTGCCTCCATGATCTCAAACCTACTGAACAACCTTGGGATGAGAAGATCTAATCCCAAAAAGGTTCAGTAGGGCTGAGGGCAGGTACTGATGTTGGAAGAGAAGACCGAATACCAAAGGTCTTCCAAAAGTAGGGTTGAGGTCAGGGCTCTCTGCAGGGCACTTGAGGGTCTCAATGACCTCAACCCTGCTGAACACCTTCAGGATGAGTAGACTTCATTCCAAAGGTGTTCTGTAGTGTTAAAAGCAGGTACTGATGTTGGATGAGAAGATCTCAAGCTACAGGTGTTCTGTAGGGTTAAGGGCAGGTACTGATGTTAGATGAGAAGACCTCATACTACAGGTGTTCTGTAGGGGTAAGGGCAGGTAGCGATGTTGGGTGAGAAGACGCAATACCAAAGGTGTTCCAAAGGGTTAAGGGCAGGTACTGATGTTGGATGAGAATACCTCATACTACAGGTGTTCTGTAGGGTTAAGGGCAGGTACTGATGTTGGATGAGAAGACCTCATACTACAGGTGTTCTGTAGCGTTAAGGGCAGGTACTGGATGTTGGGTTAGAAGACCTCATACCACAGGTATTCCAAAAGTAGGGTTAAGGCCAGGTCCCTGTGTAGAGCACTGAAGTGCCTCCATGACATCAAACCTACTGAACAACCTTGGGATGAGATCTAATCCCAAAAGGGTTCAGCAGGATTGAGGGCAGTTACTGATGTTGAATGTGAAAACCCTATACCAAAGGTCTTCCAAAAGTAGGGTTGAGGTCGGGGCTATCTGCAGGACACTCGAGTGTCTCAATGACCTCAAACCTGCTGAACACCTTCAGGAAGAGAAGACCTCATTCCAAAGGTGTTTTGAAGCGTTAAGGGCAGGTATTGATCTTGGATGAGAAGACCTCACACTAGAGGTGTTCTGTAGTGTTAAGGGCAGGTACTGATGTTGGATGAGAAGACCTCATACTACAGGTGTTCTGTAGTGTTAAGGGCAGGTGCTGATGTTGGATGAGAAGACCTCATACTACAGGTGTTTTGTAGGGGTAAGGGCAGGTACTGATGTTGAGTGAGAACTCATACCAAAGGTGTTCCAAAGAGTTAAGGGCAGGTACTCAAAGTTGGGTGAGAAGACCTGCTGCCAAGGCTGTTTCATATGGTTAAGGGCAGTTACTGATGTTGGGTGAGAAGACCTCATACCAAAAGTGTTCCAAAGGGTTAAGGTAGGAAATGATGTTGGGATGAGAAGACCTCATACCACAGGTGTTCTGTAGAGTTAAGGGCAGGTACTGGATGTTGGGTTAGAAGACCTCATACTACAGGTGTTCTGTAGGGTTAAGGCAGTGGTTCTCAATTCCGGTCCTCGGGACCCCCCCAACAGGCCAGGTTTGCAGGATAACTGAAATACATCACAGGTGATGTCATTTGCTGCTCAGTGATTGCAGTGTTCTAGTCTGCAACTCCCCAATGTAATACTTAAATTCTGGCCTGTTGGTGGGTCCCGAGGACCGGAGTTGAGAACCACTGGGTTAAGGGCAGGTACTGGATGTTGGGTAAGAAGACCTCATACTACAGGTGTTCTGTAGGGTTAAGGGCAGGTACTGGATGTTGGGTAAGAAGACCTCATACTACAGGTGTTCTGTAGGGTTAAGGGCAGGTACTGGATGTTGGGTTAGAAGACCTCATACCACAGGTGTTCTGTAGGGTTAAGGGCAGGTACTGGATGTTGGGTTAGAAGACCTCATACCACAGGTGTTCTGTAGGGTTAAGGGCAGGTACTGGATGTTGGGTAAGAAGACCTCATACTACAGGTGTTCTGTAGGGTTAAGGGCAGGTACTGGATGTTGGGTTAGAAGACCTTATATCAAAAAGGTCTTCCAAAAGTAGGGTTGAGGTCAGGATACTGGAGTTCCTCCACACCAAACTGGTCAGACCATGTCTTTATGGAGCTGGCTTCGTACACAGTACACATGACTTGGTGGAACAGAAAGGGGTCTTCAAACTGTTACCACAAGGTTGGAAGAGCACGATTGTCTACAATGTCTTTGTATGATGGAGGATTACCAGCTCCGGGAAAACCCGAACTAAATCATTTGGAGGGGTTCACATACCTTTGGCAGTACAGGTAAGTGTGATAGTCATTAATAGGATACTCATGTGGCCAATATAACGTATTTATCCCATGCCTGCAGTACCTCTGCTGTGCCTACAGGTGTCGCTGTATCCCAACTAATACAGACGGAGCTTTATAGCTGACCGTATATGCAGACGCATTCCCGTGAATGTACTGTATAGGTTGCAGTAGGTCGAACGCCTGCTAGGAGACAGAATCAGGTACACGTATTATCTTCCAGCTCTGGCTGCAGGGTGTAAGATAAAGGCATACAGACGTATGTTGCCTGCTACAAATTAACTTAACGTGACATATTTATAATGCACTTGCCATTGACATGAAGCTGCGCCCTCGGCTTGTCTGGGCTCGGATAGATTTATAATGGACTTGTCAACCTTTCCGATCACCTCAGAACTGCTGAATACCCGAATAAGCGTATAATCACCTGGAAATGACTCAACACAATCTACAATATCAAAGCTCCATTAGTGGCTGAATATCTCTCCACTACATACACCACCGTCTGTATTAAACCCAAAATATGTCGTATACTGTAGCGGCTGCATTCCTTTTCTCTCTTTTTAGCCTTCCTCCTGCCCCCCCGTTTTCAATGACCCGCCTAGTGGTCCATTTTTGCCCCCCCGTCCTCCTTCCGATTTTTCTCTCTTTTCCTTACGTCGGCGATGTCATATGCTGTATAAAACCCAAATTATGTCTGCCACCACATACATCACCTCTCTATAAGTCGGTGATTACCTCGAAACTATAACATCTAACACAACTCAGTAAAGGTCCACTAATATGCGAATAAGCCCATAAGTCGTCAAGACTCCACTAGCCTTTCCAACTGTTCAGGTAATATTTAGATAGGCTCGGGTCTGTTCGGCTCCCGCGTCGAAGTACAGTTACCGTTCACGTAATATTTATACAGTGCAATTCAATTAAACATCGTCCGTTGTATGCAGACATACGGA